>JAOYMU010000274.1:34354198-34365473 GCA_025802295.1 Psammodynastes pulverulentus
ATGGGGCGGTATAGAAATTAAAATTTATTATTATTATTATTATTATTATTATTATTATTATTATTATTATTATTATTTCTAAGTTCTTGCTTTATGGGGTGAATTTTTCTAAAGTTGCACAACTTTCACTGATTTCATTATACTCATGATCACAATGTAATATTTTACTTCATTAAAAAAATCTTGTGTCTATATTTATATGAAAGAGAAAGATTTTCATTTAATTTACAGTATACATTCATTGCTATTCATTCTAAGAAGGCCCTCAAATAAAATAATGCAGCAATAAAATCCAAGCTGATCAATACAGTGGAACTTCTGGTTGCGAAAGCTTCTGTTTATGATCAATTCAGGTGATGACCAAAAGTTTTTACCTCTGGCCGCGAATGGGTGCTTGGGTGGAGACCAAACACAGCCGCAGAGATTTGCTGTCCATGCTGATTTCCGCTTCTGCGCCGTACCACTTTTTTAATGCGCATGCGCTTCTGATGACGACCAAATCGGGTGATTCTCCGAATGGATTACAGTTGTCACCTGAGGTTCCACTGTATTAAGCAAAATAAGAAATGCAACAAGTTAAATGGAATATAGATGAGCTCACACATTAATTTGGAAACTAAGATATGAGCTTCATAAAGATTTATAATTGTCATGCTGGTTTGCTGATATGCAAGTAACAACTCTGGATGTTCTAATCTTAAACAATGTTTCAAATGCCATACCTAGGTATGTATTCATGTATTTAGTTCCACTTTCCTTTAATGTGTTTGTGGTACTGTACATAATAATAAACAAATCAGTCTATTTCGTATTCATACTCTTTCATGTTATTGTATTTAAAATTACAACTAAAACAATAAAAAGTAAGAAAAGAGAAACACAAAATAGATGCAGAAAACAAAAATAGAATAGTACAATAAAGAAAAAAATAGAAATATACAAAGAAATTACTTCCCTTTTAATCTCAGCAAGCATCTGTTAATTTGCTATTTGTATAGCCCTTTTAATTAAGATATCAGCCAGTTTCTTTTGTATGTCCAGTGTAGCATATTTTTCCGTATCATTCTTATTGTTTGTATCATCCAGTACAGCTTGTTCCTGTTCCACAACACTGTTTAGACACTAAAATTTATTTCTGTGTCCATAGGTCAAAAGTATCATTTGATATCAAACTATTCATGTTCTTTTTTTCCTATGGTAATCCACATTTCTTTCTGTCTCTTCTATTTTTTTATTTGCATTCATAATAAAGTGTTTGATACATTTTTAAAATAAATGTTGTCTTTATAGACCTTCCTAAATAACATTTGAATTTTTTTTAGCTAGGGACTATACTGATTCATGATGTTTACCTTCAACTAGGTCAATATCATGGAGAGATCTTGTATCCAGAAATATCCCCAAGTTGTATACATACAGCTGTAGTTAATAGTTATGCGATCTAAATAACCAGATTTATCAACAATTTGGATATACAAGAAAAATAAGTACTTCTGAATTTATTTACCTTTTCTTTTCCCTCATCCTATCTATTACTACTTGTAGACAAACTTTCAGAGCATTCCTACAATTGTTTGATAATGTTGCTTCAAAGAAAGTGTTACCAATATATTTATAATACCTGGCTCCAAATCAATTAATGATTTGAGAACAGCTCAAATAGGGCCTTGATTTTCACAAATCACATTTTGGAATGATAGTTCCCAAGAACAACCATCTAAAATCTTTCTAAAAGTAGGAATGGACCTCCCAATTCCTGAAATCAGCAAGCAATCAGAGGGATATAATAGTCAAGTATACTTAAATCAAATAAAAAAACCAAAATCTAATTCTATTTCTATTCAAATAAAGATAATTTGTCAGGCTAAGGAAGTTACTTGGTCTGAAAATTAGTCTAATTGGTCTAAAATTTGTCTAAATTATCTGAATTATCTATTTATCTAGGATTGCCTGAAGCTGAAAAGGCCTCCCCAGCCATACACTTTTAGGACCCTAGTTTGACAAATGAGATTTTCTTAAGTAGTAGAAAGGGCCACTTTTAATCAGGAAAGCAACTTTTTCTTGCTTAAATAGGCCTTAATAATATTTACCAGAACCTGCAAGTATAATCACAGGTATAATCCTGGAGGTTCTCATATATAATCCAATTTGAGTAAGTATCAAGAAGCTATTTAATAATAACACTGCTTCACACAAACTAACTATATTCATAGGAATTATAAAGGAAACTGATAGACTTTAGTTTCATAAAATGAATATTTGATATTTCCATTCCAAATTTAAAATTATGTTCTAATTAGACCAGATCTGAAATAAGAAAAATTCTAAATTTGGTGATACAAAAGGGAATATTAATAATCTCTTATCAAATATGTGAGAGACTAGTAAACATACTTTTTTTTTTCTTGTGGGTTTTTATTTTTTTCAGAGAAGGCAAGTTTCTTAGCTTTGTTTTCTAATGTAAAAGACTAATTATGTAGTTTTTAGCTAGTGTAGATAAACAAGCTGAGGGTCAAATACCCCCTGCAATTTCTCTTTATAGCAGTGAAATGCAGTCTGGATTTATGACCTACTATTTTAGTGTGTCTAAATAAACTACTCTCATATTTGGAAAATAAAACATCTGTTCCTAGCCTGTAAATGCACAGTTACTCTCCCCTCCCATAGAGTCAAACAAGAATACAAATCAGCTTTAGATTGCAGTTCCTCATGCTCACAGAATCTGATGTTCTTAGTTCACTTCTCTTTGAACCATCTGTGTCATGAAGATTTTTCCCTCACTGGCTTTCAGTAGTCATTACTGAATTCTATTCTACCAACCCAGGTCATCTTCAGGAGTCTAGCCTCATTTTCCCCTGGTATCAATATATTAATCAGTTCAAACTATTTATAATATAACTTGGCTTACCAATTTTCAGTCCTGTTCATTCACAAAGTTATAACAAGTCTAGTCAACTTCTGTTTTCTTGTCAACCCATCAATTCCCGCTACCCCATTTCTCTCACCTGAAAATGTCTGCTTGCAGGAAAAGTTTGTTATTTACCATTATATCTACCAACTTACTTATGTGGGAGATTACATGAGGACTCAGTTGCCACATAATGTTACAATCATGTTTAAAACTACTTATTCCAATCATCAAAATCAGAAGATTGGGAAATACTTGTATGCTTTTCTTGAATCTGTTTAAGTTCTCCTGTTTGGAATGGCTTCAGAAGCAGTACATACAAATCTGGATACCACCCAGAACTGTGTCTGACATTTGATCTTCTATTCTGTGAGTATCCTATGCACTTAATTTATTATTGTACAGACTTTTCTTTGGGTGAGAATTCAATAAGCAAGAATGGATCGCTTCAACATTTTAATTAGCCCAATAGTACACTTGGAGTTTAGGATGGCTTTGCTTTTCTCATTGACAGTAATAGGTTTGGTAAGTGCAGAACCTAGCTAATCTTGTTTGGACTATGAACTCAAATTGGAACAGACTTGATTAATACTTAAATGAAGATTAAGTATTCACTATTTAAGAGTGAATTCTAAGGCTCAAACATAGATTGGAAAATTGAGTGGAAAGAAGAAACCATCTAAAACAATAATAACATTTTCTCTTTTTAAGAAAATTGCATAGATATGGACTAGGAGCCCAAAACATCTTTCTCTGAACTTTATAAAAAATATAATTGCAATACAAATTTTATTCTAATACTACATTATTGTGAAAGGCAAAATCAAGACATATTTCTTCTGTCCTAACTCCAGAGTTAGGAATATAGCTTTTATATAAAATTCAGAAAATTGGAATTGTTTTAATCTTTCTCCATATACTTTCATTTGCAGTTCTTATTTTTCCTCCAGAAGCAATCTGTTCATTGTTCCACAATAATTCATACTCCTTCTGACAAGCTATTAATATTTTTCCTTGATATATCTGAACTCATTTCCTATTATTCTTTTCTAGCAACTTGAATTATTTCCTCACAAATCAAATTAATTTAGAGTAGCAATGCACATGACCTGCATTTCTGTGAATAATTTCCAGCTTAGGTTATCTGCTAGGGCAGATATGTTTTTCCCACTCATAGGCAGTTTTAGCTGATAATTGTATTTGTTACTTCAAAGGTATAACAAAACTACATACATACATACATACATACATTTATATTCATAAAATATGTGTGTGTGTGTGTGTATGTGTACAGGCACACACATATACGTGTTACAATTCTATATATCTCTTACTAGCAAGTAAAGCCACTAAATTCAAGAACTCTTACTTTTGAGTAGACTTGTAGAGGACTGTGTTTTCACTGGACTGGTTTTCCTAGTGATAAATGCTCACTTGCTATAAGCTAGGGTGCTATTATAATCAAACATTGCTTGCATTTTAAATTACCACAATTTCTCATGATGCAAGGTATAATGAAGGATAATGCACGTACCTTTAGAGCTCATTTTGAGTTTCAAAACAAGTTACAATGCAATCACCTGTTAACCTCTTCCTCCCATGGGCTTTTGTACAAAAAAATCTAATATGCCTGATAGCTCCTTGTTTATTTTCAGATCCATGAGCTGCTTGCTACAGCGACCTTGAAAGCAGATTCACACCTTGCAAAGTCCCTGACCTTGTAGTCATTAAAATCCAATCACACACTGGGCAGGTTTCCATATTCATTAAGACAGCAAGAAGATAGATTTGAACATGCCTCTGAAGTGACCAATACATTCATCAGCCAATTTCCATCTTCTTCAACAAATCCAGCTTGCTTAGGGATATTATGAGATTAATTGACACTGAAAATCTTTTACACCCAAACACTAGCAATGTTAAGCAGATACAATATGTTCCTAATTAAAAAGGTTGTGATAAAACGTAAATTGTCAATTAGATTTTGTCCTGTAAATACCTGCAGAAAGTTATAAGAACAATCTCCTTCTCTTCATCTTTTTGATGTAGTAAGAACAGAGTTTTGAAAGAAGAAATGGTTTGCTATAATGAATCATAATCACCTAATTTTCCTTTTATTACTCAAAAGGAAAGTGTAAATATATACCACTTCTATTTGAGATAGTGGTATATATTTCTTGTTCATTAACTTTGCCTCATCATTCAACTAGTCTGTTTTACCCATGGATTGAAACCCTGTATTGTTATGAAGTTATTTCTCAAAAGAGATCATGGGCAATAGTCTACTTAGGAAGACCACATGGATAATTTCAATTAATGATGCAATTAGACTGGCAGACAATATATTTATTGCCCTCCTTGGTTTCTTCATTTATTTGTTTTCAATGTTTCTTAAAAGCTGTTCATCAAAAACATTACATAAAAAGTTGAAAATAGAGTACAATAAAGTGAAATAAAAATAGAAAAGCATCAATAGAAATAATCAACAGAACATTAAAAATGAAATAAAAAATGTAAAAATGTATTTTATGAAATATAAAAGTTATTCCCAAGTGCTAAAATAAACAACAATGTAGGCGTAATGGGAGGTTTTTCAGGGATACATAGTCCAATTAAAATATGTATTATATAACATATATAAAATGTTTTTAATATATGTCTTGTTATTGATTATAGCATGCCACCCAGAGTGATCTTATCTTTCTTTGAGATGAACTATTCTATAAATTTAATAAATTAGTGCAACTCAGAGGGCCTTCTAGAACTTTCTTTCTTTTTTCTTTCAGAAATTTAGTGTGATATAAATTATAGGTTTTTCTTTAGAATAGTTTAACTCCCATAGCCAGACTAGCGTATACTTTGTTATGTGTGGGAAAAGTTATAAAAACCTGATTTTTTTAAAAGAAACTACTAGAAGTTTTGCTTTGCCCTAGGACTTTTTGCAATCCTCTCTAAACTGTCTTTGCTAATATAATTCTATTATTTTGTTATATTGTTTTAGTATTTCAGTGTTCTTACTCTAAGAATCTAATGGCTTGTTGGCTATATATGATTCAATAAATAATTTCCTCTAAATATAGGCAATCAGTAACTACACATACATCTCTTGTTCCATGGGAGCTCCAGGCCTGATCACATAAGCAGGTCTTGAGGATCTTATGGAATGTCACATCTAATGTGGCCATCCCCAATTCATAGAAAGAGTGTTCCATAAGAGGTGTTACGGCAGAGAAGGCACATCTCCTGAGACCCACTAAATGTAAAATCCTACCCCTAGCATGCCTTATCTGTAAGATATGAAGGGGTGGGCTGAGGTAACTAGGTAAAACTGGTCCCTCAGATAACCTCATACCATGCCATGAAGGGCTTTTAAAGTAACTTGAACTGGACCTGGAAGCAACAAGGCAACAAGTGCAGTTCATGAAACAGAGATGTAACATGCACTCTTCTAGGAGTGCACATAACTCTAGTACCACTGCATTGTATACTAGTTGAAGCTTTAAGATGCCAATCAATTGTTGCCTCATGTATAACTCGTTGCAGTAGTCCAATCTGGAGGTAAAAAGAATATGAATGACTGGAAGCAAGACCTGCAGATCCAGGAATGGGCACAACTAAATTTATCTTTGAAAACTTTATTCTTTATATAAAACAAAATTTTCAAAATAGTAGTAGCATAAGTGAAAATTCATAAAAATATTCCTGCAATTATGTTTTTGTTGGTACTTTTCCTTCAACTTTCTTCCATACGCTAAGTTTTACGTTAGAGTTTGAAATATTTTGATGATAAAGTAAACCCTTATCTTTAAACATACCAATTTATGAATGTTTGATTGTCAAGGCAAAAGTAAAGAAATGGAATGATCTGTAGTTCCCATTTAAACTGAGACGTTAAGATAGAATCAATAAATATAAGCTTCAAAATAGTCGTGTTTGAATAAGATTGCTTCTGTGATGGACTAATGTTCATAGGAACAAATGTTCTGATCTTTTTTTAACATTATGAAATGTAATTCTAATACAGTTGAGATGTAACCAAGGTAAATGAAAAGAATATATGAACATTTAATATTTAAATTATATACACATATTCACTGATACAACATTGTCTCCAAGTTTCTCTGAACCAGAGAAATTATTAAGTTTGAATTCTCTGTGTCTCTTTTTTTTTGCCCAGTGTGGGCTAATTAACTATTGAAATAAAATACAGGAATAGCTGACTTTGCTCATGTTATTGTTCGAGAGGTTGAGTTGGATTTTTGTTTTGTTTTTTGTTCTCAGGCATTTTAAATTTGCCAAACTTAACTAACATTCTATTTACACTTTATGTTTCTTGTAACTTCATTAAAATATTAGTAAATTATATTCATGTTGCTAATATGAATACATGAATTTAAAAAGAATATTTGGCAACAAAACAGCATAATATGTTAAAAAGAAGATATGGGAAATAAATCCTGTATTTAATTAACATAGACTTTTTAAAAGGAGATTAATTATTTTTTAAATTAGCAGTATCTCCTTAAATCTGTTTCATTTATATAACATGAAATCTTAACGGTAATAAGAATATAGCCTCCTAATTTTCTATTTGATAGAAAATCTAATACTATTATCTGACTGAAATGATTTTTTAGGAAATAATAATCATGGTAATGTGGATTTATTCAAGAATTCTCTTTAGATATAGTTTATATACCCAGAATTTATGTACTTTTTCCAGATTACTGAAGGGTTAGGGTTATGGTTCAATTTATTTTTCTGTTATCTGAGCTACTATCTAGGCATCTAAGATAGATGGCTTTATGAGTCAAGGATGTCTAAAGTGACTACTCAAAACATTAAAGCTGTTCAAATATCCAATATGGTAAAACAACAACAACAATTAAAGAGCCTTTCCTTGATATGTTATTGTGTCTGCACTTAAACAGATCATATGCTTCTTGGGATTAACACCAAATTGAAATGGCACATGCATATGAGTATGTTTATCCTGTGAAAATATGTCCTGATATAATCAAATTGAAAATTCAATACGAATGTGACTCAAGTATAAATCAATTCAATTTGAACTGTTTGAGGTTATGAGATTCAATTTTTTTTTTTTTAAAATTACAATATGTTGTAGAACAATTTCAAATTTTTGGACCAGTGGTATGGTTAGAAAGAATGAACTCTGCCACATTTCTGCAATATTCTTTATAAATGCTTTATTGGCAAATAGTTGAAATATGATCCCCATGTCCATTTCTTTTAGGGCAACAAGACCATGATAAATTAAAATATATTCCTGCAGTCTCCAAATTTTCTAGCAAGTGGCCTATGGATTAGTTGACTGAATAAATGAGAAAAAAATCCTATTTCATTATGAAAACTATTTTAAAATGTTTTAAAATTATTATTTTAAAGACAAAATTCTTATTTCTCTGTTGCTTTTCTGGATTGATAAACTTGTCATGATTCTGAAGAAGGACCACAGATTTTCCCTAAAGTGGGTAATGTAACCTATTGTAAAGATGTTTGTGGTGCCAGATATGTTTAGCGTTGACAAGCTTGGCTTCTCTTGTGGTATAAGGATAAGAACGGCACATTCAAAAGCTTGGGCTCTGGCAGAATAATGACTATTGACTTGACCTTATAGCTTTGCTTCCTGAAAAGGACTCATTGGAATTACTTGAAGACTGAAAAGATTAGCTTGGTCTCTTTTGGAAAGACCCCTTTGTCACTGGCAAGATTCAGTTGTACAAGAATTATGCTGTGCTAGCAATACAACCTGCTAATTTGTTAATAGGAGCAATATAAGCAGCTTGACACAGTGAAATACAATGAAAAATATGCAGAACAAGAGAAAATGGCACAAAGAAACAAGCCATGACCTTGTTACTTCCAACCCACCCATATTCTGTAAACAATGCTGTGTTTGTGAATGTTAATTTGGCACATATTCACTTGTTTTAAGATGTAGTATATAAGATAACTATGCAAATAGTAATATGTGCTTTCCTGTATAATGTTAGTGAAAATTTTATTATCTGCTAGAAATCCTAGGAGGTAACTTAGTAAGAAATAACCTATGCCATATCCTGTCAGAATTATGACTCCTCTAACTCAAACTAAAATTCACAGATATTTGTAGTTTTATCTATCTTAACTATTATTAATTATCTATTAACTTTGTTCTTTTGCAGGACACAGTTCACACCTAGGGTATATTGTAGCAGAATTGTGGGTGACAGCAGCATAGTGCCTTGTAGGGGGAAAAAATCTGAGTTTACTTTGGCATTTATTGACCTGCATGTATCTATCTTGCTTGTTGCAAATCTTTTGAGTGACACTTATCCAATATCTTTTATTTGTAACAATTTGAATAGCTGAACAAATGGTGAAAGAATGTGAATATAATGAAAGGATTTAAAATCATTTACCTGAATATGATTTAGAAAGCACTGAATGTAGTGAATATTTTATTCTTCGTTGGAGTCATAGTGCCTCCTTCCTATTTAAAAAAGAAATGAGCAGTTTCAATATTCTTGTCCAAATTTGAATGGACTTTCAATGCTTTGCTAATCTAACACTAGGATTTATTATGCCAGCAACAATCAGGCTGGAATTGAGTGTGTCCGTGTATGTGTTTCAATTTCCCCAATGCTGAAAAGCTGAAGAGCTTGTTCTCTATCTGGCTTGTGTCAGAGCTGATTGCTCATTTATTGTGTGGCTTAAAAATTATATGCTTGTTAATGTGTCCAAGTGTTGTAAAACCTATTTTAAAAGCAAAAAGAAAGAACAACTCATGCATATGCCAAATTCAACACCTTCATCTACGACAATAAGAGGTGAATATTTTAAAAAATCCGTAAAATATTTTCAAGCATCTAAAGAATAAAGGTCAATTTTAAAAAATGCACTGGTATTACATATTAAAAACATGAAATAGCTATTATTCCAGTACTAATCATCTGAAGACTTGATGTTATCTTGATGTAATGGTTAAGGCATCAGGTTAGAAATTGGGATACATTCCAGTTCAACCTTAGGTGTGAAGTCAGTTGGCTGACCTTGGGCCAGTCAGTTTCTGTCAGCCATAGGAAAGCTGTTCTTCCAAAGACTCTGAAACCTTGCCATGAAAACTGTGGGGACTAGTCTAAAGAGTTGTCAGGCCTCAAGACTGACTCTAAGCCTCCAAGGGAGTATGCATGTGCATGCTCACATGCAGAGAGCGAGAGGGAGAGGGAGGGGGAGAGAGAGAGAGAGAGAGAGAGAGAGAGAGAGAGAGAGAGAATTTTGAAGGAGAAACTGGATATCCAGTGATCAGTTTGCCTCTGAATAGTTTGGATTTGTTATGTTTTAATTATTTTTGCTGCCTTTGTAGGGATACAAACTTATAAAACTGCAGCTTATAATATTCCTAGGTGAAACTGCTGAACATTATGTTTACGATGTCAGTGTGAAACAATACATTTTCATTTCAACAGTGACATCATTCCTCTTTCACTTCATTTTTTTAGAACTTTGCCTATGCAATAGTGAAAAGGCATTTATTGATTTAGCTTCAATCTAGTTTAAAACTTATCCAGCATGTTTGTTGCTTACTTCAGCCTAAACATGTGACTTTTAAATATGTGTTTTAACTTTCACATGGGAGGTTGCTTATGGAGAAAGACTAAGCTAACATGCTGCACTCTGGGCAATATTTTGGTTGAATTTGGTTTATTTATAGGTGTATGTCCCACCTATAATTTGGGAACTCATGGAAATGCTAGAGCAGGTAATTTCCCCTCCCCCCCCCATTTTTATAAGAATTCAATATGTTGATAATGGTTACCTATTATGCATTTTTGTGTCTTAGCCAGAGGTGGTATTCTACCGGTTCAGGTGAACTGTGGCAAAAAAAAAGCTGCCTTTGGCTGAACAGGTAGCTAAAAAAGCCTCCAATGATCAGCTGAGAGGATAAAAAAGTTCCTCTCAGCTGATTGGCATGCACATGCATGGTAGGTATGCACACATGCACTGAAGGGAGAGCACACACACACAATCATGTAACAAGTTTGGAGGATTTAAAGAAGAAATTGGGGCCTGTATACTGCACAAGTCAAAAAGAGGACTGTGAAAATATTTACAGACCCCTCACATCCTGGTCATAAACTGTGTCAACTCCTACCCTCAAAACGAAGCTATAGAGCACTACACACAGAACAACTAGACACAACGACAGTTTTTGCCTGAATGCCATCACTCTGCTAAATAAATAATTTCTCTCAACACTGTCCAACTATTTACTAAGTCTGCATTATATTACTATTAATCTTCCCATCCTTCCTTTCACCCATCTCCTCCCACTTATGACTGTATGACTGTAACTCTGTTGCT
>JAOYMU010000274.1:34440072-34454886 GCA_025802295.1 Psammodynastes pulverulentus
TATATATTCATAATTATGTTTATACTTATATGTATTATCCAATGTATGCTTGACAAAAACAAACAAACAAACAAACACGTAAGCAACATCTAGTATAATCCAACTCAGAGCACAAGCAAAATAGGGCATTCAGTTTTCAGCCAGGGTTACTAAGAAATGTGTTATAGACAACTACAAGTGAATAAGATAAAGCAATAATGTGATAATTGACACAAACATGCCTTTGCTAAGACTAGGGAAATTATCTAAAAAAAGGGGGGGGGGGGCAATTGTAACTGTTCCATTCTTTCTCCATGATTGCAAGTATTCTTTCTGTTTGAAGCCAAAGCAAGCTGTGCGTTACAAATGAAATGTCAGGGGACCACCTCCCATTTCTAATCAAGAGCTATTTGTTGACTTCTAAAAGAAAAAGTGAAATAAATGTTCAACTGAATTAGCACAGACTGCTCCCACCCCGCCAATTGTTCCATTTGCTAATCATTTCCAATACAACAATTTCAATACATTTGAAAAATGCAGACTCTTCTCCATACCGTCTTCTTCAGACTGGAAATGTATTCAAGGTGATCTTTCCTATATACAGTACTTGCAAATCTATAGCTCTCAAATAGCATCTTCGGCCAATCATTGCTGAGCTAACGTAGCTGAGCACCAAGAATGCCATCTAATCACCACTCATTTTCTCTGAACCAAAGTTGGCTATTTCAACGTTTACAGTTCCCCACAGAATTCTAGAATTCCTTGATTTAAGAGTCATTGCCTCCTTTTTCACAAAGAGAAAAAAGAAATTTGCTAGCATTTCTCAATGAGTCAGTCACAATCCATGAATTTAAGGTATTTTTTTCATGGCAAGCTGCAAAACATTCATCTGTTCTCTTTAGGATGATATGTTGGTTCTTACAAGGGGTAGCAAATGGACTAAGGTTCCTTTAAAAGGCCTTCTGCTATCTACTATGCTAGATGAGAAAGTGCAGTGAAATGCATTATCCTAACTGATCCTGAAAATATTGCATGTAAGCAACTCAGAGAAAATAACATGCCATCAAACCTGTATTCAAAAGCTTTTTCCCATGACACAGAAAGACTGAAACATGGACTGGAAAGGAGGTGTTTGGCAAGCACTCTTTCCATCAATAATCAATACCACAACAAAGGATGAATTTGCTGAACAATGAGTTTCCAGTTTTGTCGAAGCACAGAATGGAAAAACCAAGCTCCATTTTAAAAGTGATAGGGAAGCATTTTTAGGCATATTTGCTATACCTTCACAAAGAAAAGAAATAAAGGTGTTCTCCTTAGAAGCAGTCACCATACTTTTATTCCAATGTGTGACTATATTAGAGTTGCATGGCAATTGGCACCATATAATTGTTGAAGATCATAAATATCTATGGAGATTCTCAATCATCCAGGTCATGGTTTGTCCCAAAGGTGCCTTTCCAAAAGGCAGCTGGACTTTCTTGATTTCTTCTCTGAAAAACGTTTTGCTTTTCATCCAAGGATTTTCTTCAGTTCTGACCTACTGGTGGGGAATGGAAGGATTTATGTTCTTTACAATCATCTGGTTGTTAGCATTCTGAGGGTCAGTCGATAGCACTTTGAGAGTTGTTGAGGTCACTTGGGGGTTTATCTCTATACTCCAACTCACCTGAATCAGAGTACAAGTGGGTGTGGGACCTTCTTGGGACTGCTTTGTAAACAGGAGATAGGTGGTGTTATATATCCCTCTCCCTCTGTTGAGGGAGGTCTACTCAGTTTTAACATAGATGGCCTCTTTGACTCCTCTTTCAAACCAGGGCTCCTCTGGATCCAGAATGTTGAAGACAGCAAAGCTCACATTCTGGACAGAGAGATACCTCAAAGAATATAAATCTTTCCACTCACCATTAGTCAGATAGAACTGAAGAGGCTTCTTAGATGAGAAGCTAAACATTTTCAAAAAAAGAAACTAAGAAAGTTACCTTTTGGAAAAGCACCTTTGGGTTGAAGATGCATACTATAACATAACTAAGGAAAAAATCACTCTACTGTACATTTGCAGATGCACTTTAAAAAATTATAAAGTGGTAGTCCATCTGAAATCCAGAAAGGACTAGATAGTAATCTTTGATTCCTTGATTGGTATATCTATACCGCATTTTGATTCCAGGAAGAACAGAAATCAGGATAATACAAATTATTCAAAAAGTCTTTTCGATGCTTTAACAATTTATCATTGTAATGCACTTCTTTCAAATCCTTTGAAAACAGGCAATGCAGCCATAATTGTGCATTCACCCAAGCTCCGTTGTAATCTTTAGCTTTTAAAAAAAAATCTAGTAGAAAAACTATTTTGCAGCATGTGTAGTTATTTGAAATAACATGGTCATCCAAGTATGTACTTTGGAGAATTGATGGCATTATCAAAATATCCATTTTCCAGAAAGAAAGAAAATGGGAAAATAGGCTCCAGTTGTCCATTTTCTTAGCCAGTGATGGTAACTTATTGGAAGAAAATAAAATGAAAATGTGTTACTTCCAGAATCCTGGCTTTGTTAATGGGCATTTTCAATGAATTGCCTTGATAGCTCTGCCTGTCAAGATAATTAGATAAATTATTCCTTCAATCTACATTTACAGACTCAAACAGGTATGGAAAATTACCCTAGCTAAAAAGCTAAAAATCAACAATGGCATTAGTGTTCCAATCTCACATTTTTTTTCATCGACAAGATGGATAACAGATTGAATAAGCTTCTGTTTCACTGTCCTTTATATTTTGCTTTAAAATCTCATTTCATTTCAGTTTAAATGTAAGAGGCTGAGAATGACAGATACTGTGGTTTGTTAAAGAGCATAAGATTGTGAAGTATTTCCAGATCTTAGACCTGCTTTTAGGGGGGAAAAAACTGAACTAAATAAATAAATGGATGTTCATAAGAAAAGATTTAATGATTCTGTTTAAATATATTAATAAAGTATGCCTAATGTATTTAAAAATGTATATCAATACATCAAACAACAGTCATTGTATTATTTCTAATTGTTTATTTCTTATAAACTGGAGATATATTCAGCAGTCTTAAAAAGATTAATGGATACATCCTAAACAAAATGAAAGTTTCCCCACTGTTTCAGTGGAAGATTTCTTCAAATGAAATCACTGAAAGATGCAAATGCTTAGGTTTTTTCCCCCAAATTTCAGTCTTTATTATACATCTGCATTTCATCCAAAGAACATTTGTAGCCATGTCATTCAAATGGGATTTTTCCCCCCCAATTCCACAGAATGCTTGTTCTTTGTATATCGGTTTTGCATCAGTTAAAAGTGGAAGAAACAATGATGCAATACTATACTCGAGACTGACCAACTGAGGGGGCCATATGATTTGGCAGAAATTTCACTGCTCCAGCAGAATTTACAGATGTATCATTATTAGTACAAATGTTATCTAAGTATTCTAATCTGCTAGGAGGGATATAGTAGAAGAAAACAAATTTGCCAAAGAGCTAAAGTGGCATATGATTCTGAGTGTGGCAATTGGAAATCTTATAACCTTTCAATCTAAAAGCATACTTCAATCAGTGATGCATCTTTACATTATGCATAGGGACAAGTTATTTATTTTATAGATTTTAATGGAGGTGGTAGGAATATATAGATATGAATGACTGGTTTACTGATATTGATATGAAGAATATGACATAAGACATCCAACTACAGTCTATATCTTTATTAGTATATAATGCACGGAGAGAAATCCTTGCATGTCCAATGAGTATTTGAAAAACAGTTGATCAGGATATATAAAGGAAGGAATGGCAGAACCTGGGGATGGATTTAAAAGAGAAATCAGCCTGGAATCCCCACATAGCCAAAAGTGAGCTAGATCTAACCCCCTTCATCCACTTGAATTTTGTGGGCTTTTATCTAATTTGAAGCAGGTGCTAACCTTAGTTGAGAATATTCCTGTGCATAGGCATTTGGTCTTCTCCTGATTGTCATTTATATTCTGCAAATCCAAGATATAAGTATAGTAATTCTTTCTATTTCACTATGTAAGTACAACCCAGGTGAGAGAAGCAATAAGATAGAAACCTTCTGGCATAAAATAGCAGCAGAAAGTTCTGTGGGACCTATTAACTTCTGGCATTCCAAATTGTTTGCTGGGGCTCAAAATTCCAGGATATGCCTTTTGCATCAGTGCAAAAAACAATAACAGTGGTTCTTAAAACTGTTTGACCTGGTTATCCATTTTCCTGGTCTCAAATATTGTCATTATTGTCCCCCTCCAAAAAACAGACTCTGTTGGTTTATAGAAGCATCTCAGCAGTGAGAGTCCCAAACTGGATCTTTAACTCACAAAAACATTAAAAATTGCTCCATTACTCACAGGATATGCCAGACTACTCCCTTGGGTATAATTATTCTGAATTTAAGAACCACTGCTTCAATCAGTGGAACTTGGTATTCCATAAGAAAACAATGTAGATCTCAAGAGCCTAAAGTATGCCTAATCTTGATTAGCAATAGAAATATTTTGGGGAGGAGAGATTACTTAGCCCTGGGAAGCTATACCAAACCTACACCCGCATTTGGTATAAGATTTATGATCAAATCTGTTACCAGGTAACATATTTATCAAGAAAAAAATCAGATTAGTAATTCACTGCTCTATCAGTGTTCTCTATGAAATCTGGTTCAGATGCAATGTGAATTCATATGTGGTAGAACTTGCACTATTATATCCACAATAAAAGATCAGACTATCTATTTCAATTTTCAGCTAGCCATAGACTCACAATTATATGGATTATCTGAAGGTAAGGTTTGGTTATGAATTTCACATCTATAACTGCAGATTTATTTGTAGGATTTAAGATCCAGTATGTGTAGATGCCATGGTTTTTCCAGTAACAATCTATGGATGTGAAAGCTGTACATGAAAGAAACAGGATAGAAAGAATCTCAACACAATTGAACTTTAATTCAAGAAAGGACTTTTAAGGAAACCATAGTCAGGAAGGAAAATAAACAAATGGATCAGAATAGATAAAATAAATTAAACCATAATTTTGAATAAAAAAACCAATGACTAGAGACCAACTGTCATATTGTGGATACATCATGTAGAGATCCACTTCCTTGGAAAGTCTATAATATTTAGAAAAGGTGAAGGAAAAAGAGGAAAAGGGTAGCAAAGAATCCACAATTGAAGAATCTAAAAATCGAAGTTAAAGAATGAATCTTTAGAAAATGAATGAACCCTATGTTGGTTAATGATTGACACTGGCTTGATGACACTTAACAATTAGTGTATAATTTCAATATATATATAGTTAAGGCCATTAGAGTAATTTCATTTTTATTTATTTATTGATTTGGGGGGGGGGTTAATTTTTTTCTCTACTTTTGGGTAGCTTTAATGTAAATTATATGTGTGGTTAAATATATGTTGTTTAGTATGGGTATATAATTAATTCCTTGGAGTATATTTTGCATTATTTGCTTTATGTGTGTTTCACTAATCTTTGTTGCAGTGTATTTTGAGAGAAGTGGTGTTTCTTTCCTCTGAAATAAACAAAATAGAGATTATTCTGAACAATTCAGGATTAGAGATTGCAATGTGAAATGTCTTACTCAGACAAAGTACCAGACAAACATATAACAAAGTACAGAAAATGAAAATTCTCTTTCTGGCAACCAGGTCATAAATGAAAGACTTATGCAACAGTTTGGGACTAGCTCATATCAGACTAGATTATGATAGTATTAGCCAAGCCTTCCAGTGTTTTTCCAGATTTGAAAAACAAATTTTAATTTTCTGTGTTGCTGTTTGTCATAATAATATCTCATAATAATAGCAAACCAAAATAAATCACAGGCAATGAAGAAAATGCAGACATTTGCCCAAGAGAATGATTTAACTAAGAAGAAAAATATATTTTCTTGGCCAAATCTGTATGGCATAACTATGTAATTTAAATTGCTTTAATGTCAGAACTGAATACAGATAGCCCTAGACATCTGTGTTGTGACTAGTGGTTTTGGCTAATGATAGCACAAGAATACAAACAGCAATATCCGCATGAGGTCAGAGAGGGATGTGAGAATACTTCTCTAAACCAGCTGTCCATAGAGGAATTAAATTTGTGAGCCAGGCAACTTTATCCAATTAGAATTTGCTTTTTAATTTTCACGGGCTCCCTGCAATCACAGATTAATATAGCTGATAACACCATCATATCCTTACTGTGGGTATTTTCAGAAATTTGAAACCCTAGGTATCCATTGGAAGCCACAATGACATCTGAATGAGGTGGTGTGCCTCCCGCCTTCATCAACAAGTAGAACATGAATGATGGTAATGGCACTTCTATATTTCTACCCATAGTTGGAAGTGTTAAGAGAGATTGAAAGAATGAAATGGTAGGTACAAACGCCTGAGGCAGCCATTTTGTTTCATAAAACCACCCAAAACATGACAAGTTGTCTTCATTCTTTAAGTTGTTTATAAGGAGAGTTAAGACTCTATGTTATAGTTACTGTCTCTATTTTGTCCCTTAAAAACTCCCAAATGACAAACCTAGGCTAAAAACAGAATGCTTCAAAACCACCATGAAAATCCATGGTTATCCAGAAGTCAGCAGGAAAGAGAGAAAAAAATTGTAGCCTACATTTGTGCTGCAGAAGTTTTACTTTAAAAAAAAAACCTGAAATAAGGAAAGGACTCTAAGACCAATCTCCCAGAATACTGCATAGCTTTAATATGCCTCATGCATCTTTCTATCCAGCAATGCAAAAAATAAAAAAATATATCACTGGCTTAAATTGTGTGCTATTGTCACAGAAAAGCAATTCAGCCAGTTCTTTATTTGCTTACGCTCAATAGACAGAATCTTGCCAGACTAAATCTGTACTACTTTCAGCTTAATAGATATACCCTCAGAGATTTTAAGGAATGGCTCTCTTTACTCTCTTCCATTGTCTCCTATCCATCTCCAGGCTGTGCTGCCTCTTGTCTAGCCCCCCCTCCTTTTTAGAATTTGTTCCTTCCTTCCTGGAAAACTGCTGCTTCATAATAGTCCATCATACCGGCTCCCCTTCCATGGGCACCATCTCTCACAACTATGTATGAACACATTGGCTATATAACTGAAGATGTCGTAAATGAAAATTACACTGATGCCTATGATAGAAAAAAACATTAATTTATTTATTTATTATTTATTTATTAATTAAATTTATATACCACCCCATCTTCGAAGACTCGGGGCGGTTCACAGCAGGGTAAAAACAATAAAACAGTTTAATCAATTTCATTTTAAAATACTGATCCACTAAAATCCTAATCTAAATCTCCTTTTTAAAAACTTAACTAAAATATCCTTGGTTACCCCAGGCCAGCCTGCCTGAAGAGCCAGGTCTTTAGCTCCCTGCGGAATGTTCTTAAATCAGGGAGCATCCGCAGCGTTTGGGGAACTCTCACAATTTTTGAACAGTTGAATGTAACTAGCCTGGCCAGTGGCTATCACTTATATCTTCATGTATCCCCTGAAAAAATATGCATTTCAAAATTTCACATTATTTCACATTGCTATAGTAAAATGATCTTCAAGTACTTCTGAAAAATTATGTGCTTATGGTAGGAAAATGAAAAAATAGGAGCTGCCCAATAAAGAAATACATATTGTCCCTTCTATAGAACAAATACATTTTATTTCAGATTCTGCAAATTGAATTGTTTTATTTTGCACAATAAAATATAATGATAGCAAGCTATAAGGTTTCATAACATCAGTACACAAGCGGACTTTTTCTTCAGAGTATCAAGCATTCCGGTTATTAAATCACTGTCCATATTGTTTATTGTTAAACAAGTGAATGAAAATGTGTCTGAAGATCTTCCTGATAAATCTGATTAGAAGTTGAGGTAGAAACCAACTTACATATTGAGTACTAGTTTAGAATAATACATAGTAAAAGCACATATTATTCAAGGCTGGAATATTTGGTTCAGTTCACTGAAGGAGTATGATTCTTCAGTTAATACTTACAAATGTCAGTATTATTTCTTTAGCTGTGTCTCTGAAATATTTCTTAAGACAGATGTTTTTTTCCTCTTAAATATACCCAACTCAGATCAGTAAAACAGCAATGTCTATGGACGATACTACCATTTCTACCATTTCTTTTTTACATTAATATTACTCCCGTTTATATTTGCTTACAAATTTCTAGTGGATTACTTATTACCCACATAGGTCTTTAGTAAATTTAAACTAGTTAGCAATCTGGAATATATGTAAAGAATATCTCCCTACAATTTTCAAATTTTTCAATCTTTATAAAATATATTACAAAATATACTGTAAGGACTATAGCAAATATTTAAAGATTAAAACTGAAACAAATTGATGTGAAAAGGAATCTCTTATAACTGATCATGTTTATTAATACTACTCCTAGGTGTTCCTATGCTGTGGTCACTGTCCATAATATAAACATATCATTTATAAAACTATCAATGTATGTCAGAGCTAAGCAATTAATTTTCTCAAAGCGGCACATGAGAAACTGGGAGTGTTGTGGAGAGCCAAATCAATGTAACCTAATTTGATGTCTTTAACTACCATCACTTCCACCCTTCCCTTGGCTTCAAGGGAAGACCAAATGTTTCTCAGGCACAGCAAAGTGGTTTATCTCCTTGTTCTCTTTCAGTTGACAACTAAAAGAGCTCATGGCAACTATGCAGAGTCAGAGCTGCGGGACCTAACTCAGCTTCTTCTCCTGCCCTCTGCAGTGTGCTTACAGTATTTATTTTTGATTTTTAATTGCTAATTGACTTCACGCAGGCTGGACAGGGATAGTTAAAGGGCCAGATGTGGCCTGTGGGCTATAAAATGGTCCTGTCTGATGTATGTGATGCTTAACATAGAGAAACAAACATGATTATAGAATAATAGCATCCATTCCTCTTACAGTGAAAGGCATTATCCAAAGCAGAAAACCCGAAATACAATATTCCCAAACGATGACTGTCAAAGCTAATGACTGGTTTGAAGAATTTTTTCAAAGGGGAGCTCACTGTTGGACCTGTGTAATTGTTTCTATTAACAAACAATCATGCCATTAAAAGTTTTCTCATGTGGTTTGTCAGAAAAATGCAAAGTTGTGCTAACTGAAGGGAATAATTTGGAACGGAGAGGTAAGCATGGCATGTATTTTAAAATTTGAATTTTCTAAGAAAGAAGGAATATCTAGAAATGATGCAATTCCATCAAATTTAATATGTTTTAAGTTCTATAGAAAACTATTATGGCTATCTTTTTTCATTGAATAGAAGTGATCATAACTCATTTTAGAAGGATTAGAATGCAAGGTCTAAACACTGAGTGGACAAAAATAAAGTGTTTGTCTTGTTTATTTTTTACTTTAGTGATGTTTGAAGTGTTTTCACATACTTGATAGCTACATACAAGAGTCATACATATTTACCCAAGGGGAGTTGTTAGAGAATTTATGGGGAATAAAAGGTATGCCTTCCCATCTCCTACAGTTCTAGAAGAAACTGAAAGTTTTTAATGATAACTGACTTCATTACATTTATGTTCCTGCGTTGTTTGAATTCAAACCCTGTGCATGGAAAATAGTACATACTGCATTAAATAACTATGATATTAAAATGCTGTTGTTCTTATCCTGTTATTATTTGCAAAAACTAAGAGAATTTATATTTATTCAAGATGATATTAAATAAATCATGGACTATTAGGTAACTCATAGAAAACAATCTGAAATATTATCATAGATGGCTCTTGTCATTCAGTTCCAGTACATAGTTACTATAGTGGTTTTAGTTAGTTGTGGAGTTCACAATGATATAGTTAGGAGGAGAAATTTTCTAAAGAGATGGTTCTGAAATTTGAAACAAGCTTTCAAATCTATTTAATAAATAGATAATAAATAATAACAATAAAGTAATATAATAATAAAACCTATCTAATAGTAAAATCTATTAGTTGCCAATCAAGAGTTTTCTTTTTCTTTTCTTTTTTCTTTCTCTTGTTTTTTCTGCCAACAAAGAGCATTGTATTACCTATTTCACAAAACTAAGCTTTTTTTTTGTTTTATGTGTTTGTTTCTAACATGATGATTACCTTATAAACTGAAATCTACCCATACATTAATTTGGCTCTTAAAGAAAATGGAAAACCATTGGGTTTCCCTCCTTTAAGATATAGGCCTTCTACTGTCAAGTTTGAAATCTTGTTTCAATTATTATGCAATGGGACATATAAAAGTCAAGTTTCAAGCCTTGTTAGGACTGAAGAGTCACCAGTTAGAAAGGTCAGTGAAGAAAAAAAACAAAAAGAAGAAGATATAAAAGAAAGTATTGATCAAGAACCAGAAACCTAACTGATTTTTAACTCAAGGTTAGAAGCAGATGGGTTCAGGCCAGGGATGGGATCCTCCCAGATTTGCCCAGATTGGGCGAACCGGTAGCTAACTGAAGCCTCCATTCCATGTAGAGGAACAAGAAGCAAAAAAATCCATGTTGGGGCCCTTCCACCCACCCTGATTCCCACCTGGTCTTTATCAGCTCAAGATGATTGTCACTGCAAGCCCCAGCTGGGGGCTAAAAATTGGCACGCGCATGTTTTTCCAGTGCATACACGCGATTCTGAACTGGTAGCAGCGCCAGTAAGATCCCACCACTGGCTCAGGCAAATAAATAAACACAAGGGAAGCTAAATCAAAAAACAAATAAAAAGCCAGGTTCTTTCTTTGCTCAGCTGAAACAGATCACAATATCTTCAGCCAATTTTATGCATTTGTGATATAGTGAGAAAAGTGTTACGAATCAAAAAGTAATTTCGATTTGAATATTATGAAAGAACATTACTTGCTTGATATCTTAGCATATAAGATACTTGGGAGTGTCAACCCCAAGCATCAAGTTTAACTCTTTAATGTTTCAGTTGGCAACCATATTTTTAAAAAATATTAAATGTAATTTTTAAACAAATATTTTAAAAAATAATGTGACAGTAGCTTTAGCCCCTCTAAAGCTGAAAAGATTTTCTTTCCATCTTACTCCCCACCTCCAAGTCACAAGTTTTCTCAATAAGATTACACATTCTGCTTTGATGTTTGAATCATTCCTTAATAATGAAATGCTGATCAGGTGGTTGGAGTCTTCCAATTTGTTCCAATTTGTCCCTCTTCATAGGTCAGTTAAATGCTCTATGCAGCAAGGGAACAGTTGCAGCTTCCTAAAGCCTGGTCTTCAAGTGATTTATTCATTTAACTCTCCTAAAACTCTTTCCTAGACTAACATCTTGGCGTACATTTATTAATTTATTAAAAATTGTCCTAAATCCATTAAAGACTGGCCAAAATCCTCTTAAAGCATTTTATTATAATAAAATTGCAAATACACACAAATATTAAAATTGAATATTAGAAAAATTACTAATGCCTTTCATGAAAGCATAAATATTAACATAATTCCAAAACATTGTAATTAAAATTCCTGATTCAGTGTTGTATCTAAAATCAAGAACACAATAATAAAGCCAGCTTAGTATGAAATTTGAAAGAACAAATGTCAGTTTTCTTAAAAGATGAGACTGATGGAAGCTAATGTAGAATGTATGCCGTGTTTTTTGTGGCATCTTATTTACCATGTCTTGGAAGCATCCATGTAATATGTGAAAAAAGCTAAGATGATGATGAAAACTGCCATCTTAAGTTTTTGATTCACCTTGCAGATTCCCCTGCCATGTTTTCTATATCATTGACAACATACTCTTAAAATATGATATACATAGATCCCTGGGCTGATATTTCTCAAATTATTGCCAGTGTACTAGGTTTTATATTGAAATCATTGTCCAATTCTTCAACAAGTACGTAGTTACCATGAATTTTGAACTCTTAGCTTTATGAGATAGCTGAAATATAAATTGAGATATAATTTTTTTTCTAATAATAATTATAAATGAAATACTAATAGTAAGAAACAATCATTTTATGTCAGTAATGTCACTTGAAAATTTAAACTAAGGGCTAGGGTCAACAATTCACAGGTTGTGAACATGATCCTTAAAGCAGAGTTCAAAAAAGGTTAAATGTGTATGATATTTTTGTGCATGTGTCATGTGTCACTCCCCTATTTAGGATTTAACCAGCTGCAGTTACTGATGTTGTACCCTGTGTTATGGCTAGTGATGCATTTAGGGAGACAAAGAAATAATCAGAAATAATCAGCAGATGCCACACTGTCTTCTAGTGTACACTTTACTTTGACACTAAGTAGATACCAGAAACTTTGGCAGCTCCTTTCTTAGAAGATTTCACTACCATTCTTGCCCTGAATGACTTGCTAGACTGCATCTGATTTAGCAACTTAGCAGTTTAAGTCTTATTAACAGTTTAGCCTGGAGGCACTTTGGCCAGGACTGGGGAGAAGTTTGAAAAGACCATCCAAATTGATTTCTTGAGCTGCATGTAGCTTTAATTTGGTGAACTGGATCTCTTTACTTACATGGTCCAAATTATCCTTCGCTTATGCAAATTTATATCATTTTAAACAATTCTAAACCCTATCAAATACATTTTGGTATCAAAAGAAGATAATATTTGTAGCTCATGGTTGAACATTTTGTTATCCTTTCTAAAATTCTATTTTCAAGTTACATTTTGAAATTTGGTACAGATACATGATCTATGATCCTATTAGTTTAGATGAGCAAGAGATGCAGAAATGGAAAATTGGGGAAAACTCTGGTTATGGATGACTAGAAACCTAAATAGGACCATAGGTGACATACTGCGAGAATTTTCTGTAACATTTTTGTAATCGATTTGCAATAAATGTTCTAACAAATCCCTTTCATGAATATAATTCTAACCTTTCAAAGAGTTTTTTAATGGCTAAGCAATAGCCTGGTATACAGATTGGAGGCATGAGATATCTGCTCAGACTCTAAATCAGGGATGTCAGTTTCAAGGACTGCGGGCCGGATCTGGCCCACAGGGTGTTTAAATCTGGCCCGTTTGGCCAGTCTGGAAATAGCAAAGGACTGGCCTGTGGCAGCCAAAACGGATTGCTGGGGGCTTGGATGTTTTGTCCAGCAAAGTGCTGCAGGAGGTTATCCAGGCTGAAAATAGGATGTGGGTGTGTGTGTGCACATGGTCCCTCGTGCTCCATTTTGACCATCAGGGTACTACAGGAGGTTGTCTAGGCTGAAAACAGGGCATGGGGGGCCAGGCATGCCCTCCATGCCCCGTTTTGGCCAGCAGGGTGCTGCAGAAGGCATACATCCCACCTCCGGCTGGCCTGCAGTGGAGAGGTACAATGCTGATCTAGCCCTCGAAGAAATCCAGTTTGACATCCCACTCTAGATTGATTGATTAATTACATTCTGCCAACAATGACACCTTGGAATAAGATGTTCATATCTATCAATCATTTAGGAGGATTCTGAGAGATTCAGATTATACTGCACTATGTTTTAAAGCCCGGTTAGTGTGCCAGTACTTCAGTTATACTTATAGTACTTTTTTCTCAGTTATGAACTCTATTATATTATCTACCTTGTAAATAATAAATTCCAACAATTTCCATTACAGGAAGAGGACAGCATGTTAGAACAAAAGGCCACATATCTCATATTAAGTAATCATACTGCTTTATGGGCAACTTGTGGGCAACTTGTGGGCAACTTGTGGTTCTCTGCTTCGTGCTATTTGTCACTTTGCTAATTTTTTTTCTATCCACCCACCTAATTTTAATTTAATCTTTGAAGTAAAATTCCAAGCTGGGTAAGGATGATAAAAGATATGATATTAGCAAATCATAACAATTCTTTTTAGATACAGTAATACACATTTTAAAAATGCTAATAGTGTATAATTTTGCTACTCACGATCTTTTCTTTTTATTGCACAGCATCTAAAAATGTTTGTAAGGTTCTAGGTAATTATAAACTGCTGCCATGTATCCTCCAGAAATATGAACAAGCTAAGTGCTATTAATTTAAAGAAACCTGTAGAGTTTAAACAGAGTATACTGCTGTTTGAATATTATTGCGTTATAATTCTTCAGCCTCCTGTCTTAAGAGATAGCATAAATCTGTAAAGAATTTCTCAAGGCTAAATCTAGCCAGCCGAACACTGAGATTAAATTAAGGACTCATAAATCATAACTGTAAACATGTTTTATATAATATCTTTATTCAACTTGTATTTAGGCAACTACTATACATGCGTAATTAGGCAGAGTATTTATCCAACCATTTCATAAGGTATTATTGCATTGTTATAAATGGAACTGTTATGGAAAGGTAAACAGCTATTCAAACGTGATTTTCTTTAGAACCTTATAAGAATCTTAGAATTAGTCAATAACAAAGAATTCATAACTGGGTTTTATTCCAAATATGTATCCAGTTACAACCTAATATTAACATAATTTCAATTTCTAAATTCTAACTTTAATTAAATGTTTGAAAAAGTGATTCTGGGATTTGAAGTTTGACCTGTGATTACTTTTTCTGGTCAGGTAAATATTATTTTTCAGTTATTTGTTCTTTCATATTGTAAGTGCTAACTACCACAAACTGCTGCTTTACTCACTTTTCTCTAAATCACCCCAATTTATTAGAAAACAAAATAATTTAATAACTATATTGCAGACTTTATTAATTTTACAGCAGGAAAAAAGAAATAGCATACTATCTTTATTTTTATTTTTTTGGGTATATAAGATTATCAAGAAATAAAGATACTATGCTACTTCTTTACTATGCCAATTTTGGAGGTTGGGG
>JAOYMU010000274.1:35029690-35041071 GCA_025802295.1 Psammodynastes pulverulentus
CTTCCTTTCTATGTACAGCACTGGGTGATTTATGTATTGTTTTATTTTTAAATATTGTTTTTGTTTATGTTTTAAAAATTTTTAAAAAATAAAATAAAATAAAAAGTCCAATATAATAAAACTCAAGCAGAAAAATGGTTATCTCCTTCACTTCTAGGTAACGCCAAAGGGATTGGCCGTTTATACCTAAGAGATTGGATTTCTATGAGACTAAAAGCAACCATTCCTGTGCCATGCACCTGTTTCTAATGGGAGCAGTTTATCCAGGAAGTAAATGTGAATTTCAGAGCCCCGTCACTAGTATCTTTACAACTAGAAGGAGGCAGTTTGAAATACTAATCAAATAAAAGAGGATTTGGCCATTTAGTGTAGAGAAATGGCATTTTAATCACTCTGCTTAATTCTGATTGTAGAGACCTTTTTTTTAAAGGCCATGGTTAAATAATTGTCTGACCTTAATGAAAGATTTCAAACAGAAAAGGTCTGATAATTTTGTGGGTTTTGATATTCACCTTTCTTCTGATTTGTAAGATCTATTGAAGGTTATTCTAGCAAGTCAACTTTTTTCCCAATTTTTTTTTAGCCTGTCTCAACTAGGGCTTTACTGCATGATGCTTCAGCTTTGAAGAAAAATATAGCCAGGGGCTGTTTGGCACATGCTGGTAGGCTCTGATCCCAAATCCTGGATTGTTTTGGTCTTAATTCAGATGGTTTATTCTAGTCTACAACAACATCCAACTACTAATGGAGTAGCATAGGAGGTATGAAGGGGTGTTGAAAGAAAAGAGAGAAGGGGAAGAAAAACTGCAGATAGACTTTGACTTACAACCATAACTAAGCCTGTAATTATGGTTGTAAGTCCTGCCAGTCATTAAGCAAGCCATACATGACCATGACCAATTTTTATGACCTTGTTAGCATGCTTGTTAAGCAAACGCCACTGCCATAAAGGAAAAGCCATGGTCATTAAGTGAATCTATTGTCTCCAAGGGGTTTATTTTTGCCATAAACCAGAAGAAAATGACAGCTTCCAGCAAAAAAATCATAAATCACAGTCATATGTCCGTGGGATGCTGCAAAAGGCTGTAAATGCAGGCCAGTTGCTGAGGGCCCAAAATGTAATCAAGTGACTGTGGGAATGGATAGCCATTGGAACTTTGAATCTGGATCATAAATATTTCCCGGGGAAGTCCATTTTAACTTCAGATGGTTACTAAGCAACCAATTGTAAGTCAAGAACTATATGTACAGGAAGAAAGGAAGGCATAAGAAAGGGATGTCAAAACTAAATCTTTGGGCCCTTTTCTGAGTTGCATCTGACCATTACACAAAAAGGCTTGGCAGCAGAGGTGGTATTCAGCAGGTTCTGACCAGTTCTGGAGAACCGGTAGCGGAAATTTTGAGTAGTTCATAGAACTGGCAAATACCACCCCTGACTGGCCCCGCCCCCATCTATTCTCTGCCTCCCGAGTCCCAGCTGATCGGCTGGGTCTTCTTTTTCTGCCCTGCACAGGAGAACAGAGCTGGAAAGCAGGTTAGTGTGGTGGGGAGGGAATGGGATTTTGCAGTAACCTACCACGCCCACCAAGCATGCCACGCCCACCAAGCCATGCCACACTCACCAAGCCACGCCCACAGAACCGGTAATAAATTTTGAATCCCACCACTGATTATAATCATAAAATACAACCGACAAAATGATAGTCCTACGATATCAATAGTGAGTAATAGGAAAGGTGAGAAGGGTAATAATATATTTTCCTTTATATATTAAATAGTATATTATTTAAAAATAAACATGCATTGGACAGTGTGCAAATGTTCTATAAAATCTCTTCTTAAAGATAGACCTGGCTGTATTTATATGGTTTCCTACTGATGACCCAATTATGCTGGTAAGATATCCATGGGACAGAGACTGTTCCTTGTGTTCCACTCTTTCCCTCTATTTATTAGATTTTTTCCCCCACCTTTATCAATATGAAGCATTAGCAGCAAAATTTGCTGCCATATGCTTCCTTCATTCTACCTAGAAATGTATTTCCAGGATCAAAGAGGTCAGGATGTCCAACCCATTGGCCCCAAATTGCAATGATGTACACAAACTGAAAGAGGAAGAAGTCTAGGAACCCAATAGCCTGTGACAGCTCAGGCATTTATATGTATATTTTTTCTACCTCTTAACTACTTGTTTATTCTCCAAAAAGCAGCTGGATGAAACATCTTATTCCCGCCTATAGATGTTCGTCACTTCTTAAATCCTAAAAAAAGCCCTCTATCACTTATTTATTGGTGAAACATCTATAGAGAAATAAGCTGGTCTCTCTCTATAGGTGTTCCATCAAAATGCCTAGATCGCAGAAAAGAGATAGCAATGACTGCACATCATAGTGTAAAAAATGAGGTTAAAATGAAAAAAATAAAAATAAACCAGCCATACCTTAAGCTCTATTAGCATTAGATTATATGTCTTCAGCTACATCATTGCACAGAGCAGAATCTGTACACATTTACTCAGAAATAAATCACTGTGTTCAGTAGGTTATGATCCTGGATCAGCTTGTACAAAAAACAGCTGTAACCACCTTTGAATTGATGTTTCATATGATTAGGGAATGGGAATGTGTTTCAATAAAATATATGAAATTGGTGTCATATTTAAGGGATAGTAATGTTGCATAAGTAAAAAAAAATAAGAAAACATAACTATCAATGACTTGATGTATACCTTGAATTTCTCTTCTGTTTTTTAAACATTAAACTCATAAAAAGTAAAGACAGGTATGTAGATTATAAGAAAATTCAAAAATCTAAAGAAAAAATCATTCAAAAGTCATAAAGTAGTTTGCAAACAAAGATGGGTACAGTTATACATCACATACTATACTACCAAATAAATGAAGCATCTGAAAAATAAATTGTTTTGCTAATATATCTTCTGCCAGTGTTCCTTGTAGAACAAATTTGATGCTTAACAATATTCCAAAGAAGTAAGACAATGATGTGCTGTGTTCCTTAAAAGCGATGTTGTTTTCATTTACTACGATAACGTATAGTATAATCATAGTGTATAAAATCATCACAGGTGTAAAACGTACACCTTTATTTAAAAGAATAGATCTTTCAAGGGATTTAATATGCATGATGACAAATTTGGAGTTAAAAGCCAGTCACTACCTTTCTGACTGCTACACAAGCATAGTTTGAATTGAGAAAGTTGTTATCTGATTGGTTATGTGAGCTGATTTGAAATATGATGACATGTATCAATTCCTGAATGCTCTGTAGGGCTTGTAATGAAGAATGTCATTGGATACGCAGTGTCACAATAGGTGGGTGTCAAAGACACTGTAAGTCACAGTTCCAGTGGTCTTTTTGGTCCTATGAATCCTCACACACGTCTATATTTTTCAATTACATAATGATGAATATTCTATTTATTTGAATCCCGTGCTTATTATTTTTACAAACAACCCAAGGCAGTGAACATATCCAATACATCTTCCTCCTCCTATTCTCTCCGCAACAACAACAACCCTGTGAGGTGTGAGGTTGGGCTGAGAAAGTGTGACTGGCCCAAAGTCACCCAGCTGGCTTTCATGGCTAAGGCAGGAATCCATGGTCTCCTGCTTTCTGGTCTGGTACTTTAACCACTAAACCAAACTGGCTCTAGTCCAGGGGTCAGCAACCCATGGCTCTGGAGCTGCATGCGGCTCTTTCATCCCTCTGCTGCTCAAAATATGTGTCACAATTGCCAATTTGTGACACCCGCCAGTATGCGATTTATTGAGCTTTTCAACCCCTGGTAGGTTTTGTGGCTCCCGGTGTTGTCTTTTCTGTGGGAAATGGATCCAAATGGCTCTTTGAGTGTTTAAGGTTGCTGACCCCTGCCCTAGGTAGAGGGTAAAAAGAATGAGGATGAGCACCGGGCCATGGAATGGTTAGTTTGTGGTTTAGTGCATTTTGTAAACTCAACTGCTGGAGTGCGTTCCCTGTGATTATAATCTATCCTACTATGTTTTGATTGCAGTCAATTCTAGATTACTTAATAAAAGATGGATAAACAATCCAATTTAGCATGCTATAACCCAGCCATTGTTTTGATCCTCAAGTCTCTCTTAACCTATATCAGATCTAAATACTGAAACTGCTCCAGAAATGTTAGGTTTAGAATTAGCCAATACTGTTTAGATGAAAATACTGGAATAAGGCCATTCAGAAAGGAATTAGAGAAAGATAAGATTCACTTTATGTATGTCACGGCAAAGATTAGTGAAACGCGGAGCAACATATACCGATAAGTTCTAGCCACTGTGGCTAACAATGAGTCATGCAGTTCAACATAGCAGCATATATAACAAGCCACAACAAGGTCAAATAACAAATATGTCATTGAAGCCACAGTCCAAAGGATGCAATTTAGCACTTATATTATGATGTCTGATGCATCATCATGATATATCAGACATCATAATGCAAGTGCTAAATTGCCCAATTATCATTGCAGACTTAAATTCCCTTTTCTGGGGGTGGGAGAATGGAAAGAAGGCCTCAAAACTATTTCGGAAGGCAGCTGCTAAGTCTATTATTTGAATGCAATCCTGGTGGCCCCCACTGCTGGGCCACAAATATGAAGTACAGTTGCTCAAGTTGTGCGCAGCTGCCCTATGGGGCTTCTCAGGAGCAAGGATGCTGGATCCAGATTCATGCTCAGATTTCTGGGGGAGGGGTGAAGTCTTCTCTTTGAAAGAAGTTATGAAACCGGTAATCATGGCTGATTTTTTAAAAAACACACAACATTCATCAAAAGCCCAGAGTATAAAGAAAGTTTCTGAAATTAAGCAGCTATGTAGAAAAGATGTTGTCTTGCAGGGGTGTCAAACTCGATTTTTCCATGGGCCAGATTAGTGTTCTAGTTGTCTGTGGGCTGGTGGTGGTGGAAGGAGTCGCCACCATCCTGGCCGCCTCCTGTGCACATGTGCGCCTGCTGAGATTGCATGGGCCAGGCCTGTGCACCCATGTGCCCACCTCCTCCTGCGCGCACATGTGCTGGGATAGCATCAGCCGGGCTGAAGTGATGTGGGATGGCCCCTTACAATTTCCAGGACTGCCGTGCATGCCGGATCCGGCCCGTAGACCTTGACACCCCTACTCTATTGTATCACTTGGGCCAACATACTTATCTTTTTAAAAATATCAGCATTGCTTTATCTAAAAAATGAAACTATAGTTAGGAAAACAAAAACAGGCTGAACCAATTTAGCCAACTGTCAATTTTACTTCTAAAACTTACTTCATAGATCAGTACATAAAGTTGTCTCCAACAGATAAGAGATACATGCACCACAACAAACATTTTAGATGCTAATACAGTACATGTTTGATTCAAACAATGCAACAAGATCTGCAAACTATATAGGAGATTTAAGATTAAATAGAAGCTAGTTCAGTGCCTGTCAGGCTGTCTTAACTTGTAGTTCCACTATGATTGAATCCTGCATGCCCTATGCATACTAAATGAATATGATGGAAATCTGTGCAGTTTTGAAGGATATAATTGGCATTAAATATAAACATTGTTATTTTTCAGACACGGAATGTACATTTTCATGCATCATTTCTAGGGAGTGCAAACGTAAGAAAAGGATACCTCAAATGTTCATCATGGCCAGCAATCTATTCCCATCATTGCAAAGCTTAAAAGGGGTTCTGGGCAGAGGCCAATTCTCCTCTTCAAGGACTGTACAAGAAGATAATCCTGCATTTGTGCAGCTCCTATTCACTTCAACAGTTTCTTGATAGATCATGTTCCAGTAGTTAAATAAACCTATTCTAAACCCGGATTACACTTGTTTCAAACATTATTTCTGAAGAATACAAATTTGGCTTCTGAGTTCAAGGAATGAAATGTTACATTAAAGCATGTGAAAAGAACCCTTTGGAGCAGTCAAAAGCCTAACAGAACTCTGCAAATTATTCAAAAGAGGTTGCTCAGAACACATGTAAGCACATGTTTAAAGCAGCTGTATTTTTTAGAAACTGCTCTTCTATGTTCTCCAGCTGAAAGCAGCTACTTCAATGGTTTGATGTTTCCTACGGGCGCCCACCTGTTCCAAAACATTCAATTTAAAGAATTTGTCCAGTCCTCTATCTAAATAGAGCATCCTGACTTTTAAAAGTGCTGACAGCAGAGGTGCCATTCAGCAGATTCTCACCAGTTCTGGAGAACCGGTAGCGGAAATTTTTAGTAGTTCAGAGAACCGGTGGTAACTTTCCCCCAGGAGGGGAGGGAATGGAGATTTTATAGTATCCTTCCTCTGCCATGCCCACCAAGCCACACCCACCAAGCCACACCATGCCCACCAAGCCACGCCCACAGAGCTGGTTGTAAAAAAAATTGAATCCCACCACTGGCTGACAGGGACTTATGGGAAAACCCCAAGCATGATAGAAGTGCAATGGCATTAATTGCATATGTTCCTTGGGTCTCAGGAAATTCTGACTGAAATATTGACAGTACTAACATTTTGTGAGTCTCTTGTTTATTTTGTAGATGTTCCCTATAAAAAAATTCTAGTGAAGGCTTGGATAGACAGTGCAAAATGGGGATCACAGCTCAAATCGGGAAATTATATGGCCCAATATTTACAGTAGCAATAGAAGAGAAAGCCACCTGTATATAAACGGACAGCAAATCCCATTCACTTCTACAATATTACTGATGATGTGACCTAGTTGGTAATGAAATATCTGAAAGAAAACAACCAAGCTCAGAGAGTATCAAGGGCGCCATAATATATGCAGTCTTGAACCTTTGAGCATTCACATGAATAAGCCCCACTAAACATGAAGCCCAAAGTATCTCAGCATAGACAGTAGTCAGAATTCAGGATACTCTACATTTGAAGTATTTAAATGTTCTGTTTGGTTAGGACAGAATAGCCCTTGTTCCAGAGGTGATATTCAGCAGATTCTGACCAGTTCGGAGAATCTGAAAATACTACCTGACTGGCCCCGCCCCCATATATTCTCTGCCTCCCAAGTCCCAGCTGATTGGCTGGGTCTTCTGTTGCCCTGCACAGGAGAACGGAGCTGGAAATCAGATTAGTGGGGTGGGGAGGGAATGGGATTTTGCAGTAACCTTCCTTTGCTATGCCCACCAAGTTACGCCCACCAAACCACACCCACAGAACCAGTAATAAAAAAAATTGAATCCCACCACTGCCCCTCCCGTTTTTATTGAACACTTTAAAGAAAACAAATACAAAGAAATATAAGAAAAACATGAAAAGGTGTAAAATATAATAGAGACAAATAATGGATTTTAAAATGTCATGGAGATTATAGTATTCTAAAATACACTTCTCTGCTGTTTTCAGATACCAATCCTCCTATAACATATATGTGGCTATGTTTGTGCAGTAGTACTTAAAATATATCAGAAGATTAGCAACAAATTAGCTTTAATGAATGCTTAGACTGTTATTGTAGACTGTTTTGCATTATGATGGACTTAGTTTATGTTTTTTAAATCCCAATGTATTGCTTTATCAAATTATTTTTATTTTTTAAAGATTTTAAAGCTTTTTATGCAATTTTAATACTTTGATTTTTTTATGTTTTTAATTTTTTTCTGGCCTATTTTTCTTAAGCTGATCTTTGATTGTAATAAAGATTGATTCATTGAAAGTTCTGTAATGAACTTTAGGACCACCTTGTAATGCCTTGATAAAATCAGACTTGAAATATTTCATCTAGTTTTGGTCACCACAATATATAAAAAGATGTTGAGGCTTTAGAAAGAGTGCAGAGAAGAGCAACAAAGATGATTAGAGAAATGGAGGCTAAAACATATGAAGAATGGTTGTAGAAATTGGGTATGTCTAGTTTAATGAAAACTAGGATGATAGCAGTATTCCAATATCTGTCACAAAGAAGAGGGTGTCAACCTATTTCCCAAAGCACCTGAAGGCAAGGACAATAAGAAATGGATGGAAACTAATCAAGGACAGAAGCAACCTAGAACCAAGGTTTCTGATAAAACAATTAATTTCTGGAAGGAGTTACCTTCAGAAGTTGTGGGTGCTCTATTCCTGGAGATGTTTAAAAAAAGATTGGACAATCATTTGTCTGAAATGATATAGCGTTTTCTGCCTGAGCAGCGGTTTGGACTGGAAGAACTTAAAGGTCCCTATCAACTATGTTATTCTGTTCTGTTAGGAGCAGTTACTTAATATTCTATAAACATGCATTTATAGAGGACATTCATGGGTAAAGGTCAACCAAGTATGAAACTAATAATCTCACAACTTCTGTTTTTGGAACATTTTTCTTCTAAAAAGGTAGCTTGGTAGTTACTTGAAAGCATCAACATCCCAAATATAACTATAACTGCCAAAAAGTCAGTTCTCAAAGACATAGGTCATAGATTATTCCAGAAGCTTGACAATACTAAAAAGCCGAGTTCATACAAGGTCTAAAATATATCCAGCTTGTAAGTTACTGCTCAACTGCTTGCCTAGGGCCAATAGCAGTTGGCCCCAAGTGAATTTCTAGGTGTAAAAGTATGCAGAACATCAGAAACTGAGCTAGTGAAGTACTGCCATCGGCTACATGCAGAACAGAAAGAGTAAGAGAAGACAATAATGATTTTGGAAGGCTGAAATGTTTCTTCGTAACCTGTTTCCTTTTGCTGCTTTTGGTGTAACGGTGAGCATTGGAAATGGGCAACCAAAAATAATAAAAAAGTATAAACTGCTACAGATTCTCCTTTGTCACCAAAGAAAAATAAAATCAGAGGTGTAGAGATACATATATCTCAATGCTTGGTGAGAAATTGTGGGAAAATTAAATCTTAATAAAAACTAGGTACCATGAAAAAGATTCAAAAATATGTTGTTATTGTCTTTTTGAGTTCAAATAACAATGATGCAGCAGTTTTTCCGTGCAAAATATTGACTGGTACTGTGTTTTTTATTATTTAATTGGAGACGCATAGGATAGTGGTTTCTCGACAGCAGCTCTTATGTGATATTTTATGGATTTCTGCTTAAATTGGATCAAATTTGCCACATTTTGTTACAAAAAAGGAATTTTAGTAAAACTAATTGCAAATAGTGATGTATGACATTCTACTTTCATTTCCACATAAATTATTATTTTTGACAATGCTAATTTCCTGGGAGCCTCATCAAATAATATATAGAAAACTAATCCTTTAGTATAGGGCCTTTTGAGTTGTAGTCTTATCTATGAAGTAATTTTATCCTTTAAAGAGTATGTCATTTCTATATCAATGCTAGAGGGGAAGATGGAGAACAGAAGGTGGGGGAGAGAGGTTTCTGCATAAGGAGCTATGCCTTTAAAAACTTTTTTTACATTAATTTGTTGGAAAACTAGCATTTTCCCTCCTTAAAATATAGTTTGATAATACAGTGACTCAATCAGTAAATGTAATTATTAAGCAATAGGTATGCAATGTAAATAAAATGCATAAAATAGTGAACTATGCAAAAACAGCTGGATTGGGTTTTCTTTCTCATTCTGGATTTATTCTGGAGTGCAAAAATATGTCTATCCTGTTCTTTGAAAGATAATACGGTCTGAAGTACAATTCTTATTCAAATGAAAAAGTGTCAAAGTAATTAGAACAGTGTGGGAAAGATTGATTCTATCTGAAATATGATGCATGTAATATAAGTAATGGGAAGATTAAAAGTAAGCATCTGGAATATGCAAGGAATTAATTATCTGTTTAAAAAGAGACCAGAATATCTAATATTCTTTTACATGGAACAACTCCCTTGAAGCGGCCTGAAATAGAGTTTTCTTCTTCCATATTTCCACCAGCTACAATTTTAATCACTATGAAACTCAATTTCCATCTAGCTGAAATGAAAATTGGATCCGGCAAAAAAAAAAGTGCTATGGTACTAGTATTGATAGATTCATAAGCTTTTGTTCCACTTAATATCCTTTTTAGCAAGTTATTTGCAGTATTAAGCCATCAAATATAACAATAGAAACAAAGAATTCTGAGGTAACCTTAATGATCAACAAAGTTATGATGGCATAAATTTGTAGGCCAAACCCATTTCATCACTGGCTTGGTGATTAACGTACCCTAACCCTAACCCTAAGCAAATTTATTTTTAATAATCAGAAAGCAAATATATTGAGATATTATACTAAATGAGATAAAGTGAGATAGAGTAGGGATATCATAGTACCATGCAGAACTCACCTTAATGCAATACCTAAACAAAACAATATGAAATTCAGTATGTAAAAGTTAAGGATATTAGCATGGCTAGTCATTTAAAAACAATTGTCTTTACTTTTATTATGTCTATTATAGATTTTTTGTTTATACTATTTATTTTACTATGATTATTACATATGTATATAGCATGGTAGTCCTTCATATTTAAAGATAACTTAGTTGTGCAGCTTATCTGTGAACACTGAGTCTAGAAGTACAAAGTCTAGCATAGTGTGAGCCCATTGTTGTAGTCACCATGTTATTCTATAATGCAGATAATGGTTTTCTATCAGTTTTTGTTGGTGCCTGCCTTCAAAGTTGCTGGAGGCTTCTTAGCACAGAACTCACCAGTGAATTTGTCAGCTGCTGAAGCTTCAAGGTCCTTGGCTGGATGTCACATTAGCATAGGGTTTTTCATAGTGGCTTTGTAGCATTTTCATGGTTCACCTTGAGGTCTCTTCACAGAATCCAGTACAGAAGTCATTCATTTTGATGATATGTCCCAGCCATCTTATCTGGGCTCTGCATAAACTAAGACCTCTAGACTGAAGACATGATCTTGCCAATGAATGTCAGGGATGGAATGGGGAGTGCACATGTGAAATTTCTCTAGTTGTTTGATGTGTCTTTGGCATAGAACCCATGACTCACATCCATATAAGAAGGGATAACCATAGGTCTGAAAACGTTTAGCTTGTGGAAATATAGATGTTGTGTAAAATGAGCACTCTGGTATACAGCCACCCTAGTGCTTAGCTGGCCTTGTTGATCCTGGAATAAATTCCTTTGTCCAAAGACCCATTGCTCTAGATGATGCTTTCCAAGTATTTGAAGCTGTTTACATTTGTCAGTTGGGTATCATTGAATTGAATACTTTATCTGGACAACTGTGATAAGACACAATAGAAATTTTTCTCTGGTACAGAAACATTCTCTGTACTTATATAGAAACAGAGGGAATACTATTAATACCAATAAAAGGGAGAGGGGAAGAATATACAGTGGGGCAAAAAAGTATTTAGTCAGCCACCAATTGTGCAAGGTCTCCCACTTAAAAAGATGAGAGAGGCCTGTAATTGGCATCATAGGTAGACCTCAACTATGAGAGACAAAATGAGAA
>JAOYMU010000274.1:35115059-35125219 GCA_025802295.1 Psammodynastes pulverulentus
TATATGTATGCATGTGCATGTGTATCATTGTATTGGTTTTGAAATAATAACAAAAAACAAAAAGGAAAAGAACAAGTACACAAGAATTATAAAAAAAAATCATAAGTGGAATGTTGGAATTACTTGCTAGCTTGCACTTTGCACAAGTATAAATAACATGGTAAAGGTTCAGTTATTGCACTAATAAACACATATATTCACAATTATTAATGAAATCCCGGATTATATACTATTTTAAGAACCAATAGTCATGAATTGGAAAGGCAGATTCTATCAAATTTTTATTGGAGATTTTTCAGATAAGAGCACTTATAAGGATTGATATTGATACATTATTTTACCCGTAAAAATGTTACTTGTCACTTCCAAATTCATAATCATAACTGTAGGATGGTTCTGTGTTCTATGCTTGTCCCAGGTGGAATAAATAACATGGTAAAGGTTCAGTTATTGCACTAATAAACACATATATTTACATATTTACTCTTCTTTTGGAAATGCATGCTCATCCTCCTGATATCAAGTATTCTTTGTAATACAAAATAGGTAAGGAGTGTCCTGGCATTTAAAACCATTTTTCTCAGTATTTTAATATTAATTTGTAAATGTCACCATATTTCCTCTTGATAAAAATGCTGCTGGAGCCCTTGGGAGAATGTTCAGACTTCTGATACAATTGTTGTGTGGCATCTTTAAAAAATATATTGCCTAAGTCCCTGAATCTCTTTAATCCATTATACCGGTATTATGCATACCAATTTGTCCATATAGACTTTGAATATAGGGTCCAACAACTGTCTGCCTATGGAAATGCAATTCTACATATTCATGGTATAATATTAGAGAACTGAAATTTTAACTGTCGGCTACTGGGAAATCTGTCTGAGTGGTTTATTCAAGCGTACCACCATGCATTTAAAATAATGTGTTTGTTATTCTTCTGCTACTCATGTACCAATTATGGTTTCCAGATCTGTTTTCTAAAAAGAGCTATTATGTTTAAGGAAAGAACAACTATATTATGCACATATCAAAACAGGGTTTTGTGGATCTGTACAGAGGGAAGAAATTAAAAAAGATAGCTATACTACTAATAATTCTGGCTTTTCTTGTGCATTCTAGAAAGATTCAATTTTTATTTTTCAACCATTTATTTTCCTAGAGATCTTTCTTGGACTCTATATTTTCTATATCAAGCCATGTACTAAAATGGCATAGTATTTCCTAGACTTGGTTTGGTGTCATAAAGTTTCACCTTAAAACGGAGAGTATGGTTCATCAGATTTTTTGAGTATATTTTCGTTTCAGTTCAAACTTTTTTTGGGGGGTATAAATACGAGAGTTCTAAAACAACCTTTGGGAAAAAGTATGTTCTCCATACCTTAGACAGTGGTGGGATTCAATTTTTTTTACTACCGGTTCTGTGGGCATGGCTTGATGGGTGTGGTGTGACTTGGAGGGCATGGCAGGGGACGGTTACTGCAAAATCCCATTCCCTCCCCACCCCACTAACCTGCTTTCCAGCTGTGTTCTCCTGTGCAGGGCAACAAAAGAAGACCCAGATGATCAGCTGGGACTCGAGAGGCAGAGCACAGATGGGGATGGGGCCAGTCAAAGGTGGTATTTGCCGGTTCTCCGAATTACTCAAAATTTCCTCTACCGGTTCTCCAGAACTGGTCCGAATCTGCTGAATACCACCTCTGACCTTAGACCTGTTCAATTCACAAGAATATCACTTTTTGGTTTTAATTTTGTCATTTTTTTCTTTGCATATCAAATGTCTATGTATTTATCAATGTATGTGTATTTCCAGCAAACATTAGAAAATATATTTGCTAACTTTTTATTCATGTAATTTACTGAAGTATTTTGAACAAATATTTGAAATAAGTTATCCAGAGGTTTTTTTTAAAAAACAGTCTTTCTAGTATATTATTGTAGTGATAGCAACTTCAGAAATTCGAAAACATGTACTATCCGTTGCTTTCAAATCGTCACATTACTATTTAAAATCTGCATCCTTCCTTCTTTTAATTTAATCCAAAAAGATCCGTATCTGAAGGAAGATCTGTGCAGGATGTTGTTTGGAGAGAAATACATCTGTACAGATTGACTGTACTTTGTTCAGTTCAGTAATTTATAGTAAGGTATGAAATGTGGGTGATATGTGGGAATCTTTTTAATACCAAAAAGAAAATTATATGTATGTGTATAAATGATTCCCGTTCCCTTAATGACCCATCTGCCAAGGGTCTTCTTTATAACCAATTCAGTGTTTTTCCATTGCAGGTCCTAAATGGGGGAGAATCATGCATGTATTGCCTGAACCTTATTGGACAAAAAAATATTCATAAATGTAATAAAATAATAAAAATTAGTTTTATGGCATTCTTTTATCAAAAACTTTATAAAATTGTGAATATAGAAACACTAGGAATAGATTAATGTTGTACATTAATACTTGGGATGTGTTATTTATATTTCAGCTGGGAAGTTTTGAGATTTCTTCTCTCCAATTTAAGATGGTGGATAGAAGAGTATGCCTTTGATGGATTTCGATTTGATGGTGTATCATCTATGCTATATCACCATCATGGAATTGGTAAGTTTAATTTGTATACCAGTGACCATATCACAATTCAATAATTAAGAGTTTCATCTGAAAAACGTACAGTAAATCCTATAACTTGCACTTATGGCACTTGACACTGTTATTATTTATCATATTAGGTGAAGGCTTTAGTGGAGATTACAATGAATATTTTGGTATGCATGTTGATGAAGATGCAGTGGCCTACCTAATGATGGCAAACTACATGATACATATTTTGCATCCAGAATGTATAACTATAGCAGAGGTAAATCTTAGATTACATTAACACAATTACTTTGACTTATTTATTTGAAAGCTGTTTTGAACAAATCATTATTCAGTTACAGTTATATTAATTTCAGTATATTAATGCTTAAGCATGATGTAGGATTTGTTAAACATTTTACTAATTTCAGTTGTAGAACTAAATATATGCTGTAAAGTATATTCCTGTCCAAGTGTATTCCAAGGCAAATACCACAAAGTTTAGACATACATAAGCAAATATTTCTAAGATGCAGCCTAAGTATAATATGATCATTAGAATTGTCCCAAAAGTGCTTTTTGAATATCTGACAGAACTGAAGAAGCTTCTTGGATAAGAAGTAAAATGTCTCAAGGAAAAACAAAATCCAGTTGCCTGTTGAAAAAGGACCTTTGGGATCACCATAAGTTGGATGACTGAGAATCTCCATAGAGATCATGAGAATTATAATTCTTTTAAACAATGAACTTTCTCATGACTTAACTCTTCTATAATGTATTTATGACTTTGGAAACTCACTATACTGCCAAAGCAGCTACATTTTTATGCATCTGTCTTTGTAACAATAATCTTTAGGAAGACCTAATGTTCCTCCTATTTCTAATTCATTGTGACTATTGTTAGATATGTTTAATTCTTTGTCCATGAATTATAAATAACAATATATTTGTCACAATTACATTTAGATGATATTTTTATAATTGCTGTTATTAAAAGTAAACAAGTACTTCTAGAAATCTTTATATATTTTTATCTCTTAGTATTAACATTTTTAACTGTTTAATATTTAAATTGTACTGGTCGTAGTCCTGGAAAAGTAATTACTGTGCATTTTAAACAAAAACTGGTGAAATGAAGCAACTATGGAATGTATTAAGCTAAAAATTGTTTTATTGATTTTGGGGTTCTTTTCAAATAAAATGAGTCCATCATCCATTGAACCATAATAGGGTGATCAGGATTCCTATCTTGTAATCTTTTTGCATTTTCTCATATACTTCTTTGTAAACAAGATGTTCCTTCAATTTATTCTAGTTAAACTGAAAATTACTTCAACTTTATTTTCTAGTGGGAGTCTCAGTACAAAATGTGGAATTGATCCACTTGCTTGTGGCAGAAATAAATTGAGAAGGAAGAACTATTGATATTATTCTAAATTACAAGTGGCTAGTGTGAATTCGATCTTACATGCAAGTGAAGTGAATTCTAAAGAAAATGCACACACATAGTCTAGGGCAAATTGGTTATACTATTCCATAAAGATTTGAATCATAACTTATATAACTTTTTAAAATTATTGTGGGTACTTTCCAACAAAATAGATCTGATCCAGTTTCCTATACATTGAAAAAAAGATAAGTAACAGTATTGATAATATTCCAAATCTGGAATGGAACAACAAATCTGGATAATATTCCAGATTTGGAATATTATTTGCTGTGGTCAATTTGCCATCGGATAGTTCAATGCTGGTCACTCAAGAGAGAGAGAAGTAGAATTGCAGGTCACCTCAGCCTTGAGAAGCTTCAAACCTAAAGAAAGACAAGGCCCGCTGCAATTCATTTGTCCCTTTCACGAGTTATCCTGCATTGAATTGTTCCACTGTGAGTGGTCCTAGGGTAAGATGCTGGGGTGAGTCAGCTAGGGCGAATTGTCTACTTCTGTTATACTAGCATGCAATTAATTATTAGCAAGTGAAAAGACAGTCTGAATAGTCATCAAATTGTTGTCCTTCATTAGTATTTTCATTAGTATGTATTTCAAGTACATATCACATACTGACTAATATTCTGCAGCATGAGAAAAAATATGAATAGGAAACAACTTGCCTTCAAAATATTTATGCCATAGGAATTGCAATTAAGTATTGAATGAGATTGAAAATATTTTCATTATTTATGACTGAATAATAGTTCTTTTGGTAGAACTCTCTCCTTATTTTCAATTCCAGATATTCTTATTTTATGATATTTCATTACTTGTCAACTAACTTCATATAATTCTTCCAGGATGTGTCTGGAATGCCAGCACTTTGTTGTCCAATAATTGAAGGAGGATGTGGATTTGATTACCGGATGGCCATGGCAATTCCTGACAAATGGATTCAGGTGAGAATTGATTCCTGCCATGTTTTGCCACATTTTTCACTCATGCTTCCATATGTAAATATAAAGGTTTCTCCTGCCCATTTGTATCCGACTCTAGGAAGCAGTGCTCATCTCTGTTTCTTAGCCAAGGGAACCAGCATTGTCCAAAGATGCTTTCATGATGCCAGCCAGACTATATGTTGAGGTGCATGGAATGCTGTTATATTTCCACTGAAGTGTTACCTATTTGTCTACTATATTTGCATGTTTTCAAGTTTGTAGATTGACAGGAGCTGGGGCAGTAATGGAAGCTCACCCCATCATGTGGTTTCAATAGCCCAGCATCTTAACTGCTAGGCCACCATATCCCCATACATATAATTAAATAATATCAAGTAATTATAATATGACACATGCGTCTATTAACTGGGTTTCCATATTTTAGACAAGCAGAATGTTGTAGTAATCACTCACTCACTCCTATTCTCTGTTCTAACTTTTTATCAAAGAAGAGAGAAAATGTCTTCTATATTTATTTAGTCAAATTTCCCAGTTTGTGTTTTTAGCATCTAATTAAACTCCCACGTGTATTGGAATTACAGCTCCCATCATTCTCAGCCAGTGGTCTCAAAACTAATCTGGAAGCTTCAGAAAGTTATGCTTGTATAGGATATTAAGCTTTGTGTCTCCAAAGTTCAGTGTAACATGTGACTAATTATTCTATAATTATATTTGATTGTTTGGCTTTTATTTTTGTGGTTTTGTGGACAGAATTTTGATAATCCTTACAACAAGCTTAACTCCTAACAAAATGGAGATTAAAAATGTATCTGTTATGCGCATGAAATTGTACAATGATTTTATAATACATTAATTGCATATTTATGAATCTAGCACCTTAACTATTGCTAAACATATTTGTACGAAAAGCTTGCCAATGTTGCACTCTAGTGATAAAAACTAAGAGCAAATATTTTTAATTTCTTTAAGAACAAAACCAAAAAAGATGAACGCTACAGATTTATGCTTTTCTGGGAGGTTATTAATGTTTCCATATATAGAAATAATTGAATTTTAGAAAAATTATTTCAGAAGCATTACTATAAATTAAGATATTGCACCTTTGTACAGATCTATACTTATAAGCTTAACATAATAGTATGTATCTTGAGTCAGGCCTATATGTAGGAGTATAGTATAATAATTATTTTATCTTTGTAAAATATGCAGTTATATATACCTTGAAACATGTATATTATTCTAAAGCACAATTCATTTCTTAGGTATTTAAATACATACTTTTGAAACAAATTTGATCTATTTTCCTGTAGACAGAATATTTATTAATGTTGCTTCAGGATATATTTTCCCTATCATTAGCTAATTTCTTTTTTCGTATTCTAAAAATGTTATCAGATGGCATCAAAGGCATATTGCTAGTACAGATAATCTATTAATTGTAAAAAGACTCTCTCATTCTTGTGCAATTGTAAATATATAAACCATAAACCACAGGACAAAAATTTTCATAATGTAGTCTGACTTCATTATGTCAGCTGATATTTGGATTTGTTATCAACAATTCTTGCAGAGTAGTGGAAAAAGAAATCTTTGCCTTTCTTCTCTTTATGTTAGATACAGCTTAAAGTTTTGGAATTGCTTCTTGTCCAATGTGCATACATTCTTATTTGTTTGTCTGTCCTTTAATTTCTTCAAAGTTACATGAGACATAGATACTATTGTTTATAAAATAATTTCAAAGGGGAAAAAGGGGGAAAAATTAAAAATAATAAAAGTCAAATGTGACATAGGCAAATTGCCATATTACTTCTCAATAAGGTTCCTATATGATTCATACAGGATACTGTAAATAAAAGATATATAGTACATGTCAGTGCTATGGAAATTTAAAACAGAAAAATATGAAGTTTTGTTTCCTTTAGTGATTAAAATTGACGATTGGAAAAATTAGTGTTGATTTTTATTTTTAATTAATATATTTTATATTTTAGCAGAATTTATATTCTGTTTGTCCTCATTTGGATAGGATTTCCTTTTTTATGTTTTGGTTTTAATAGCAATTCTGATTCTTCTTTAGATTAACATGAGCTTTCACAATGATGTTCATTGTGTTCCGTGATGTTCTTATGATTTCTGCTTTATAGGATTTTTTGCTATCTTTAACATACAGAATAACTCCATTCATATTTCCACGTCTTATTTCACAGCTTATATTTGTGATAATAACTCACTGATTATTCAATTTCAATTATTCAATTTCCCCCAAAATTCTGTAAAGCTTGCTAGATTGAACAATTTAACCCATTTTAGCACAGAATTTGCTGGTACTATGGTTCCACCCAAGTATATTAAGACCATTCTATCTAACTAGCCAAGAAATTATCTGTCCAACACTTAAATCCTTTCATCATCTTTGTATTCTTTACTAATTGAGGCTTCCACTTATTAAAGAAAAACAGAACAAAGGACCTTGGAGGTCTTCTAGTCTCCCATCTGCTCAAGCAAAAACCCTATACCATTTCAGGCAAATGGTTTCCAATGTCTTCTTAAAAATTTCCAGTGATGGAGCACTCACAACTTCTGGAGTCAAGTCCTTCCACTGATTATTTGTTCTGTCAGGAAATGTTTCCTTAGTTCTAGGTTGCTTTTCTGCTTGATTAGTTTCCATCCATTCTTTCTTGTCTTGCTTCTGGTGCTTTGGAAAATAAATTGACCCCTTCTTTTTTGTGGCAGCCTCTTAAATAGTGGAACACTGCTATTGTGTCACTCCTAGTCCTTCTTTTAAAATAGACATACCCGATTCCTGCAACCACTCTTCAAACGTTTTAGCTTTCAATCTCCTAATCATCTTAGTTGCTCTTCTTTGCAGTCTTTCTAGCCTAAATGTGGGACCTTACTTTTCTCACTATTGAATTTCATTTTATTAGACAGTGTCCAGTGTTCATGTCAGTCAAGATCCTTCTGGATCTTTAGCATATCTTCTAGAATGTTGACTATTCCTGCCAGCTTGGTATCATCTGCAAAATTGTGAGTTCCTTTCTATCCCTTAGTCAAAATACCCTGGGGTGTCCCACTGCATACTTCCTTCCATGTCAATGCCGTTCCACTACTAGGGCTGGCCTGGATAGCATGCATTGCAGTAGTCCACACAGGAGCCACATAAGTGACTTTGCACAGTAAGGTTAAATACATAATTAGCAATGTCTAAAGTTCTCTGACATCATTTTGACACTGTAATATCAGATTACATCATTGTGGTATTTGTTGTTATTTTTTATTTGCACAATACTCTTCATATATTGAATGAAGGAAAACATACATGTCCCAGGATAATGTTGCAGGATCCAATCTGGATCGGTCACCGGGATCAGAAGTTTAATCTTCTGAACTTTCAGACCATGCTGGAGCTCATTCTCAGGGCGCTTCTGTCTAGCGGAGTCTGCACTTTGGGCTATTCTGTGTGTCGTATTTATAAGGTACCTGGTTGTGTGTGGCTTTTTAGTTGTTGATTGTGGTTCTGATGGCTGGCTATTAAGTTCTTGGCTTATTTTTTTCCTTGTGCTGCCAAGCCCTTGCCTTCTGAGTACTTGATAAGCTGGTGGTAAATCAGCACTCCTGTTGATCAACTCTTCCTATATTGTATGCCATAAAATTAAATGCACAGAAATAATTTACCTTATTTCAATTAGAGCTAATACATTAATCAAAGGATTATACAGCATTGCATAGCAAGAAACAGACAGACAGAGTGGTGAAATTTGTGTTTAATCAACCATAAAAGTGATGGCATGTAGCCCCTACTGTTTTACAGAAATAGAAGGAAAATGAATTTAAGATATGCATACCGGTAGTTAATAAGTTGTTGACAGATATTTTGGAAGAAAAATAATGCTTTACTGCAATTATTATGTATATTAAAAGGTAAACTTTTTCAAGACAAGCACAACTTTATTAGTAACTTTATGAAAAAGTCCTTGCTATTTTATTTCATATGATAGAGGCATAATTTTCTTCTTTTGGGCTGGTGAGTTATTTTTTACTTCTGATTTTAGTTTACAGCCGTGCAATTTTCTGAAGGTTTCCTTTTCAAATATTAAGTAGGTCTGACTTTGTCTGAATTCAAGACAAAGCAAGATTAGTCATGTTTTGTTAATTGTTCTGTGCTATATAAGTTGTGCTATGATGTGAAACTGGACCAGAATCACATTTCACACACAGTAACTTAACATTTCAAAATTTTTGAAAGAGACACTGATCATAAACAGTTCAATGCCATAGGATAAGTTGAAAAAATGATAAAATAATTCAAAATTATCCCTTTTCATTTTCAGATAATTAAGGAGCGTAAGGATGAGGATTGGGACATGGGAAACATTGTGTTTACTTTAACAAACAGGCGATATGGAGAGAAGTACATTGCCTATGCAGAGAGTCATGATCAGGTATTGTAACAATCAGTTCATGTCCACAACAATTAGAATTAGATTGCAACTATTCATTTCTAAAATATAAACGAAAAAAGAGAAAAAAGAAATATGAATTATATTTTTGTAGAAAAAGGTTCAGTTTTTAAACACAGCATTACAGAAAGCCAGTACATATTATCCATCCATAACTGAAAATCTGGGTTGACATTCTATTTTTTTTCTACTGTAAAAGAGTTAAATGTTTTGTTTTGCACCATACTTGACAGATATATATTTCTTTAAATAATAATATATTCCAGATGGTTTGTATATGCTTCAGAATCAACTTTAAACCATATTATTTTTCCCAAAAATCCTATTAAGTAAGTATGAATGCTAACTCAAATGGGACAATACTGAAATGAACCCACTCTAGCCAGCCTATACAAAATCTGAAATTAAAATATAACAAATGTCTGAAAAATTATTCTATTTTTCTATCTCTTGTTTTCTCTCTCTCTTGTGGATTTTTCTATTTATTTCTACAGTTAAGGGGCTGATGGAATATGTTAGAATAATTCAGAAATCATATCTTGAAACTGCTTCAGATTTTCCATAAATTAAACCTATATTTCATAGGTATACAATATAATGTAGAAATAAGTATTTCTACATTATATATCATGCAAAAGTTCATTTATTTCAGCAATGCAACTTAAAAGGTGAAACTAATATATAAGATAGACTCATTACATGCAAAGCGAGATAGTTCAAGCCTTGATTTGGCA
>JAOYMU010000274.1:35137281-35149360 GCA_025802295.1 Psammodynastes pulverulentus
TTTCTTTTTATTATATACTATTTTTAAAATAAGGCTAGCTGTGTGTAAGAAAATTAGTGATATTATTTTTATCATGACTGATAATTGAAAATTCAACATATTATAAGCGATGTATTTTTATATTTTTGACCAATAAAACTTTTTATTACAAAAAAAAAATGGAAAGGTAGAACATTGCTCACAATGGAGGAATGATTGCTGAAGATAAGAGATCTTGCTGAGATAATTGACATATTTTTGTACTTTTGTCTTTTCTCCTCCTAACTATTCTTTATTTTATATTTTGTTAGTTTTTTATCTTAAAAAAAATTTATAACATTTATACAAAAAATATAAGCTTATTTGTCCATGTATCAATTTGTAGATTTGAAACTTTTTGTTTTAACTTATAGGAACTGATCCAAATTTGATAACATAAATATAATTAATTTGGGGAGGAACAAAAAAAAAATATTTGATTGTGAAATAGGGGAAACTAATGCAAATCTGGATCAGGTTTTTAATGTTGGGATATTGGCCTTAAAATACGCTTGATGTTTGTAGAACAACATTTACAAGGATTCATCATTTTGCACAAGCTACAGTGGAAATCATGCATGTTTATGATAAATTGTTAACCTGAAAATATGCAACTCTAAAGAAGATACTCTTTTAGAGTTAGTATATTCCTCGTGCAAGAAAACCTATTTTCTAAAGGAGTATAATGTCTGCTTGGAAATTATTATACTTCAGGTGATTTTATATTTTTGGGATTTACTTCCTGTGTGTTTTCTGTTATAATAGTATTTTAGACAAGTCTATCTGTTTTGTAATAAATGTGCAGCATATAGCTAGATAAAATTTTGAACTTAGCCATTTATATATTTACCCATGGTGTTGTGTGTGTGTGTAGTAGTAGTAGTAGTAGTAGCTTACAAGGATATAAATAATCATGGATTATAATTTTGCATGTCTGTTGCTTCATACATATTAATTTATTCATGAAGCTTGACAGCTGTCATTTGGGAAGTTCATTTTTTTCATATTTTTAAATGACAATTTTTAATGGCTCTTTTTAGAGCTAGTCTGTCTGGGGGAGTCTGCAAAAATATCTTGACAGGTTTATTTTGCACATTTTTGCACTAAGCTATGAAGGTACCAGATAGCTTTGTTGCTTGTCAATTTTGACACCTCTTTCAGCTTTCTTTGCAGTATAATTAAATATCTAGTGGATCACCCAGCCTTTGCTGATAGCATTTCTAGATAAACTCCTCTCAATCAGTGGTAAATGCAAGTGAATTTTGAAATATCTGAAGAACTCTAGTAGCCGTCTTCATTTACATATACTTTGTACTGATAAAGAATTATATACAACTGAATCTAATGTCAGTTCTGGATTATAATTATTTCTGTGCATTTTGTGTTGTAGTTTTTTAAATAAATATATTATTTTGAAAACCTGATCACAAAATAAATCCTTTATTGTATCTTTATTGGTACCTGAGGAGAAATATTCACATTTTATAATAAAATAAAATATTCTAGCTTTGAAAATCTTAGGATATTACAGATGTGGTTTATTTATACACAAAATAAAAACAGCTGACCATTATCTACATTTCTATTTTACTTTCTATTTTACTGTAAGTTCAGAGAATTGAATTCAATTCAATTGAATTTTTATATTTTGTAGAAAATGTACACTAGAGCAATGTGAGTGGGTCATATCAGTCAAATTGTCACCATTAGAACAGGAAAAAAACATGGAAATTGTTATTGTCTTTCCAAATTGTCAGGTGACATGGGCATTTTTTAAAATATTCATTTCTGAATTCCTTATCCCTTCATTTCTGGTTATCAAATCTGTATCTAAATGGAAGCTTCAGAAAGCTAGAAAAAGCATCAGTAATCTAGAATGCTAATTCAATTTCTAGACAAATCAAAACAACCTTAGGCCATAGTCATGTGGTTATCATCAGAGAACTACATAATATTAAGAGCACAAGGGTCTCCTTTTACATTACCTATAGGTATGTAGACTTCTTGTTAATGTATACAGTACATCAATATATTATATAAAATCTTCACCATATACTGTATGGTCTAAACCAGGGGTTGGCAATCTTAAACACTCAAAGAGCCACAACCAGAAGCCCCCCGTTCAATTCTGGAGCCAATCAGACTATGGTAGTTCCCCCACCATAGAGTCTCCTCCTAGCACAGCGTCCTTTTTCTCTACCTGTCCTAACGAAAAGCCCTATCAATTGTGGAGCCAACTGGCAATAGGGAGCCGCAGCAGAGGGATGAAATAGCCACATGAGGCTCCAGAGACGCAGGTTGCTGACCCCTGGTCTAAACTGAAACACACAAATTAATGTTTTGTTTTTTGCTAAAATCAAGTGGCAAAAAGATACTGTTATGATGTCATACATTTTACTTAAAGGTATGATCTTGTTATAGCTAAAGCCAGAGATGCTATGATACCATTTTGAACAAAATATGCAAAATATAAAAAAAACATAAATCTCATGTTTTCTAGGCTGTCAACACAATGATTAGGATAATAATATATGACTCCTCTTGAGAATCAATTTGGTGTAGTGATTAACGCATCAGCCTACAAACTCAGAGATCATGAGTTCTAGTTCCACTTTAGGCATAAAGCCAGCTTGTTGACCTTGGCTAGTCACTTTCCCTCAGCCCTAGGAAGGTGGCAAAACCACTCCTGAAAACTATTTTTATATCAACTATTTGGAACTTCATTTCCTACCTCTTGTAGCCTACAGGTCTAAGATTTTTAACTAGAGAGAATTGTAAAAGACGATGTCTTAGCAAATGCTTCTTTCCTTTTTTTCATCAAATAGGTGGGGTGACTTTGCAAATAATAATTAGTTCAAATTTGTCATGGTCTGTTCAATTTCATCTATAATCCATTATATATTTTTAGGAAGTCATCTTGATTGATTTACTTCAACTCTGCTTTCCTCAAAAAAATTAATATATAATGACAAATAGGTTGGAGTAATAATTTTTAAATTGCTTTCCTAGTCATTGAGTTGTTATAATTTTTAAACAGTACATGGTAATTGAGAAGTACAAACTTGCTCAATTTTTTTAGTATCTAGCAACACAATTTTTTATAGTAAGTAAAACTTTCATAGAAAGTTTAAAGATTTCAACATTTACATGTTGAAATAACAGCTTTAAACATTGTTTCAGGGTTTTGTTTTGCAACTGTATTTAAATACATTTTCCAAGGATATTTACAGAAGATCCATTATTTTTTATGTCTTTCCATGGTTTTTTTTTTTAATAGGTAATGAATTTGGACATCCAGAATGGTTAGACTTTCCTAGACAAGGCAATAATGAAAGCTACCATTATGCAAGGAGACAGTTTAATTTATCTGATGATCACGTTCTTCGCTATAGATTCCTAAATGTGTTTGACAGAGATATGAATAAATTGGAAGAAAAATTTGGCTGGCTTGCATCACTTCCGGTAAAGTATATATAATTTTAAAATGTTATATAGTAGTTTTCAGCACTATGTATGTTCAGAATTTTAATCAGAAAGAAATTGTATTTTAAAATAATTAAGAAAGTAACTTTATTAATATTACATATTTGTTTAAGACTGTTTCAAACAAATTATTTGTCTTGATTCTAAAATTTTATATCCAAGATAACATTTTTCCTCAATTTGATTTGTTTGAAAACCTGCCTTTAAAAAGTTATATAGAGCTAAATCAATTCATATTTTTCAATAGGTTTAGGTATGAAATACAAAAATGTTCCACTTTCTGATACATTATTGTATTTTTGCTTCTTGTGATCATCAAGAAACTTGTTTACTTTAAACTAAACCATATGCTTACTTGTTTCAGTTAGTAAATGTAATGAATGCTTAATTCAGTGCAAAAATATATTAAACTTGAGTAATTTAAATTAATGGCACAGTGAAGTGTGTTAATGCCTTCTGTTTGCATGAGATGCAGACAGAAACAAAAAGTTCTTCAAGGACACTCATGGACATGTTTCCTGGCAAATGTTTTTTGTTTCTATGAAGTTTGTGTTCAAATTAAACAGTATATAATCTTACTTTTATATTATTCCTTGCAGGCCTATGTGAGTGAAAAGCATGAATTAAATAAAGTTATTGCTTACGAAAGGGCAAATCTCCTATTTATATTTAATTTTCATCCATCTCAAAGTTACACCGATTACCGAGTAGGTGTAGAAAAACCAGGAAAATATCCTTTTCTCTATATCTCATTATATTTTGTTTCACATATTGCAGTGAATGATAATGTATGGAAGAGGATGACATCGTCCTCTGCTGTTTTTACATTTACTTTGGCATACAGATAGGTCTCTTAGTTTTGATAATGCATCCCACAAAATGTTCATATTATTCTAGTATACACTATTCAAAATGATATTTCTATGAAAGACAAGATAATTGGTCTCAATGAAAGCAATCAATGACTATTTTTAACTTATGTGTGTGTGTGTGTGTGTGTATGTGGTGTGTGTATGTGTGTGTGTGTAATCTGTAAAAGATAAAAAATATACTACAATTTAAATTTGGTTTTGTTTTGTTTTTAAAATCATTGGCTGGTTATAGAACCAAATCTAAACATCATTCTTAAAGGTGACAAAAACACCTTCATTCTATTTCAAAATATTGTTTAAATCAAACATAGCTATAAAATAAAAAAAGATATAGATATAAATATAGATATAGATTTCAGCTGGATAGTGTAGTGGTTAGAGGACTGCCTTCAATACAGGTTCAAATCCCAGCTGGTACCTACCTTAACAGAAACCTTTAGGCTTCACCTTCATATCTAAAATATAAGAATAACATGAACTAGGAAAGTCATGGTGGTTTGGACATCATCCAAATTAACAAGGTGCACATCAAATGTTAGGCTACCAGAATAGTCTGACCAAAAAAAAAGGACTACTGGAACAAACCATGAATGAATGAAGCAAGAGAACCTAGAATTCATCAACCATTGTCCACAGTTTTGCCTTATGTTTACAATAAGGTGCAAGATTAGATGGAATTCAAAAAGCAAAAAGCTGTTTAAAAGAACAGAAAGGCACAAAAGTAGCATCTGTTGTTCCTTGATTAGGCTGTTGTTTTCTGCTTGATTGGCTGAATATGCAGTTTCTTAATTAGGCTATTATATAGCAATAGCACTTAGACTTACAATATATACCTGTCCATAATGCTTTATATCTCACTCTCTGGGCAATGTCAGCATATTGCTCCCAACAATCTGAGTCCTCATTTTATCAACCCTGAAGGATGGAAAACTGAATCAACTTTGAGCACTGTCAGGATTGAACTCCAGGCTGTGGGCAGAGTTTGCTTGCAATACTGCATTCTAACTACCATGCCACCAGGGCACCTGCTTATTTACTGCTGGATTGTTTGTCAGACCTGACGTTAATCCCTGTTTATCTGGATGTTGATTGCTGGTGAGGTGCTCTCTTTTTGCTTTTATTTCCTTTTTAGTTTTTTATTATCTTTTTGAAAAGTGTGTAAGTGTTGTTTATGTGCCTGTTGATTGCTAACTTGTCTACATGTTAAGTGTCCAGTAATTATTTCACATTTTTGAATTTAGCTTAGATGCTGACAGTTTTCCAGTTGAAATTATGGCTGAGTCTGTCTATATATCGTGAAATTAAGGAGTTTTCCTTATATTTTCTGATTACTAGCTGGTGTTCATGGATGCACTATATTAGTCTTCTGCTGCCTGTCTTACATAATAATTGTTACAATCCTTATCCTGTATGTTGTGAATAGTTCCTGTTTTTTTCTTCTGGGCTATTGGATTGTTCTTAGGCTATTGGGGTGGAATCAAAAGGACTAGAACATCTCAGTAGAAATTAAAATTGAGATAACAGGGATTGATATCAGATGAACAATCAAGCAGTAAATCACAACCTAACTAAAGAACCAACTGTCATTTTCAGTGTAGTCTATGGCCTCTGAATTTCTTTGTGGTCTACTATCCAAATACCAACCAGAGCCAATTCTATCTATTTTCTGAATCAAAAGAATGATTGATTTTGATTTTGGTGTTACTGCTTATTTCTTTCATTAATTATATCAAATTAAACAAAATTCCATCATTATTGGATTTTTAATTTCCAGGAAGCTTTATGAACCTAGAAAACCTATATTGAAATGAACTGTAAAATAGCAGTAGCACTTAGATTTATATACCGCTTCACAGTGCTTTTACAGCCCTCTCTAAGCAGTATATTACAGAGTCAGTATATTGCCCCAAACAATCTGGGTCCTCATTTTACCCACCTCAGAAGGATGGAAGGCTGAGTCAACCTTAAGCCATTGAGAATTGACAGCCATCAGCAGTCAGCAAAAGTAGCCTGAAATATTGCATTATAACCACTGCGCCACCACGGCTCTATATGAATACATAGGAACATGCATAGAGGGTGCCTGTACTGGTAGTCCTCAGCTTACAACCATTCACTTAGTGACCTTTGAAGTTACAACAGCACTGAAAAAAGTGACTTATGATTGTTTTTCACACTTACATTGCAGCATCCCCACAGTCATGTATTCAAAATTCAGACACTTGGCAACTAGCATGTATTTATGATGGTTGCAATGTCCTGGGGTCATGTGATCATCTTTTGCAACCTTTTGACAAGCAAAGTCACTGGGAAAACCAGATTAACTTAGCAACTAATTTAACTGCAGTGTTTCACGTATAAACTGTGGCAAGGAAGGCTGTAAAATGGAGCAAAATTCACTTAACTATCTCGCTTAGCAACATAAATTTTGGGCTCAATTGTCATAAGTCTAGGACTACTTGTATGCATACATCGCAATACTCAGAAAATTGACTTAATGCTAGTAGTATTTACATTTGTATCATACCTACTCTCAACACTATTAGCAGCATGTATGAATATTGTTTGTGTGGATATATATTAGTCTATATATATTTCTAGTTGGAGTCAATTTCAGTAGAGCTTGTCTTCTACGTTAGGATGGAATGTACAATAGCTTTCAGGCTTGAGTCAGGCAGCTAACTAATTTTGCATTTTCTCAGCACTTCATCTACCTCACCAAAGTTAATTGAGCTAATGGCAGTTTTATATTATTATTTATGCTGCTGCGTTGACTATACTGGAAAATTAGGAAAAATAAACCATTATAAATTTTTATAAAACTAGTATTATAAAACTAATAAAAGTCTAATCTTGTGCTCAGGAAAGCCCATAATTACTAAAGTAATTCCAATAAAAATAGTGATGTTGTTCCATATCATTCTAGAATGAACATCTTGTTTCAAACAGACTCTGAATATATAAATTTTGTTTTGTAAATTGGAGCAGCTGTTTCAAGCTTAGAACATTTCAAAGTCAGAATAATTTTAGTCCTGTTCTGTTCCATACGTTACTGGCTTCAGCATGAAGAGGATCTTTATTTCCGTATATGGCTACTTCAAACAATTGCATAGTGTTATAGAAGTAGTTGCTCTATGATTTCTAAGTTAGAAGGAATGTAAATATTCCAGGAAATATTACATGTGTTTCCAGGTTCTGCTTATGGTCACCCACATGCAGCCCTTGTCAACAGCCACAGTCAAAACATTTTTCAATCAAACATTGAGGCACAACTAGTTCTCTGGAATACATGGAAATCTAGTAAATTTAAAGTAATAGCAAAACTTTACTGTTATAAAATACATTTGTCCTCTCTCTCTGTCACCCACACATACTGTCACCCACACGCATGTTCTTCTCAACTATGCTGCCAGATACCAGCCAGAGGGATGGAAGTTGCCAATTCTAAATCCAAAGAGGACTCAAAGACTAGGTAGGGTTAAGGAATCCCTTTGTCACCCAAAGTCCTTGTGTTGTTGATTCATAATACTTGCTTTGTTGATTTTCAAGTCTTGTAGCTATTGATGGGACTTGGGAAGTCCCATGTGGTCAGGCCCAAATTCTTTTGTCCAGTTCATGTAATTTTTTCCCATTTGTTTTCTTAGCTAATTGGTTCCTTCTTAACTACCTCCTCTAAGGAACGTTTTAGACAAGATTCCTGGCTTTTGTTCACTCTCCTTATGTGCCAGCTTTATCTTTAGGTGTCTAGTCTCACAGAAACAACTAGATAGCAGTAGTAGCCAAGGGCCAAATAAGCTTAAGGTAAACATGTTGGAGGTCCATGATAATTGTTGATGGAAGTATAGTCCAAAGTTAATGATACCACCTACCGCAAATATAAAACTTAAATTCTTGTTCTTACATATACCACCCATTAATGGATACCCTATAAAGTTAAATTTTAAAAGAGTATTGGGAAATATGGGTACTGGAATATGATGACAATGTGAAACAAATACTTCTAAAAATCCAGAGAAAAGATCCCTTCCTATCTGTTACAAATAAACAACATAAACATCATGTTCATATAGATCTTAAAGTAACTTTTATTATCTGTGGAGATCATTAACCTAGACCTGCATGAGAATGATTTAACTGAAATGAATTATTAGGAGTGGATAGCTAATATTTTTTCTCTCTAGCTTCAACACCCACATATATATCTCATAAACAAAAGTGAACCTTTAAAAATAGCTTATGTGGACAGCAATGGAACATGGAGTAATAGGGATCTTGGAAGTCTTGTAATCTAAGTCCCTGTCCAAACTGGAGTCTCTATACTAATTCTGGACTAACTCTGTTCTTGAAAACCTCCAGTAATGGAGCACCCACATCTTTCAGAGGTAAACGCGTTCCACTGATTAATTGTTCTCATGGTCAGGAATTTCTTCCTAGTTCTAGGTTGAATATTTTAAGGAATTTATAAATATTTTAAGATATTTTAAGATATTACTGAACAGAGTAAAGTGCTACTGTCCAATAGCCTGGGGCAAAGGAAAGGTGAAAAGCACTAAAAGGACTCAATAATTAGGATTAGAAAAGAAAAATATGTATGGTTTATGTAATTGGTAACCCATTTATAGTGTCCTGAAGTGCCTTGACCAACATCAAAAAGAATATAGTTCAGTATGATTCTGTCTTATTTATATACATCAAAACGTGGTCTTTACATTGGTTGATAATTCAGAAGAATACCATGTGAAATGTGTAAATAAGTTATTCATTGACCCTTTTCTTTTATCCTAATATATGTACAGATGCAATATGCTTAGATTTTCAAATTATATATGAAAACAATTTAACAGATTGAGCAAAGATGTATTAACGCAGATTCATACAAGAATGGAAGAATATGCCAGTTCAATAGCAATGTAAATAATGGTTGATATGCCCTGAAATCTTGGGAAGATTAACATCAACATTCAGATAATATCCATCTTTTAAAAAGTAAATTAAAAGTTCCCTGACATTTTTAAGATGCACCTAGAGCTTCTAATGAGCAAATAAGGTCACTTGGAATGAGTCACTAGAGACCGATTGCTCAAATTGTCTCTTTGAGCTTCTTGCTTGTTCATCCTTTGAAGTGCACTTATGTAAGTGTCCCTAGTTATTAGAATTCAATCTTTACATAAAATGAAGACAAATAATTTAACCTGAGATCATGAAATGCCAACTTTTATCAAGATGCTTAATCTGTTACAGCTATTACTATTAAAATATGAATGTTTTTGCAGTATTATTCAAATACCCTTTTTGCCCTTTTTTAAATAGGAAATTATTTTCGATAGTGGATTGTAACTGATTATTAGTTTGTAATTACTTATGTACAATAACAAGTATATAACTATACAAATATAATAGAAGCCTTGGGATTTCCTGAAAAGTATAATTTTTGCATACTTTCTTTGAACAACGTTTTCATCTCTTCCTCCTTGTCATAATTCAATATATTTGTTTCTTCAGAAAACCCATTAAACATTCTAGGCTCTTATGGCTGGCATCAACATAAAGCTGAGGCTACTCAAATAAACCTCTTCAATATTTACAAATTGATAGAAATATAATTGCAAGCCAAATATTTTATACTTTGCATATTACTGCAGTATCAGTCAATGTTGCTGTTATACCAGCACTTATCCATTCCCTTTGCTATAAAACTCTAAATGTTTTATACTTGCAAAAGCGATAGGATATAGATAAAAACTGGGAGCTACCTAGAAATCCTTAAATTATTTATCCTCAGTTTCATGGAGAAAAAGGAAATGGATATAAATAAAATAAAATTGATTAAATTCATGTAGGGTTTTCTTTTTGTTTAGTTTTTTGTTTGCTTGCCACGATCAGTTCAGCCTTTATTGTTTAAAAACAGAATAATAAAATATTTTTCTTCAGCTATCCACGGAAGGTTTCTATAGAAGAAAAAAGATAACTATTTTTTCCCAGAAATTAGTTAGAAGTCTAGGGACAAAACACTAGAGTAATTATGAATTTTTCTACATACATCTGTAACTGAATATATACATAAATAGCCTCTATTCACACTTCAAATCATAATCATGTGAAGAATAGTTTTCTAGCACCATTGTATGCATGCTAGTTATGATTTTATCTTGTTCATATATTGAAGCCTAACTTTTGACTTCTTTTCAAAACTTTAACTTTTTTGGAAGAAGCTAATTTTAATTATAATTCAATGTTTTAATTTAATTTAGTTAAGAAAAAATATTTTTAAATCTAAAATTTATAAAAATAAAAGCATTAAATAGCTGATCATAAAAGTTTTTTTACCATCTCACATAACTTGTAAAATGAAAATATCAGGCTGGTACTTAGTTGTTACTGAAGCACCTTCAATACTCTTGCTTCACTGAGTAACAAGAATTTTCTTGTATCTAGAAAAGTTAATGGCTGGATGTGTATCATGTTCAGTTGTATATCCTTGGTATTAGGACATAAGTTGATGGCCATTTCATGTATTGTGTTACAAGTAGTTTGGCTTAGAAAATAAGACTACTTTATCTGTAATAGACAAGAGCAATTGCTTTTTAAATACCCTGATAAATGTTTATATAAACCAGTCCATAAATTATATGGGAACTAGCTTGTTTTTCACAAAATCCTTGATAAATGCTATTGGTTTTGCAATAATCCTCCTCAGAATTTCTAAAATAATCATGCCACATCATGATCTTCATGAATAATTATTACTCATGAATATAATTATTATATTTGTAAGTGAGAAGTTGATTTCATGTTCTTTTTCTATGGTCTAAATATATCTAGCGATGCTTCATGTGACATTAAGCCTGCATCAGTTCTTTTTAAAAATAAGAATTTGTTCAGAAATCACTCTGCATTAAGAGTCATTGGTTCTGCTATTTTGGTAGTGAATACAATACAGATAATACATTTGTTTCCAAACTGATCATCATTAATGTTCCTTTTGTTGTTTGAACTAATGTAGGAGATTAAAATAGTCCAAGTTAAGTTTTTTTTTTTCTTAAACTGATACTGCGCTTATCATTCAGGAGTTCACGAAAGCAATATACAACAGTATATTTTGCAATTTGCTTCTCAGCACCAACTTTGTCAGGTAGGTCGTATTGAGAAAGGGGGACATTTTCAACTAAACATCCATGGATATATTTTTTCATTTCAAAATTCTCTTGGTTAAACTTTGGTTAATAAATGTGCTGAGAAATAGTGAAAGTACAAGTAGTATAGAATGATATTGTCACTGCTCTCTCAGTTATTATTTTCATGATATATTTTTCCTTTTAAAATTGGAAAAACTAGAACACTTGGTCATTAAATTTAAATGTAAAATTAAAAATTACAGATTTTTTGTAGCAGTAACAAATGATAAAATCAAGCATATATATAGAATGTAAACAGGAAGAGGCATTAGTCTTACATTCATAAACCACAATGACATAGATGATGCATTTATTGGTACTCGGCGGTGAAATCCGGCTGACGTCACCACCGGCTCCGTGACGCACGCGCGCATGCGCAGCCGAGCTCCCTCGCAAATGCCTCCCGGGCATTTCCATATGGGCATCCGCTCAGCCCGTCATCTGGCTGAGCGGCTGCACATCGTGGAATAGCGGGGGCGGGTGGCAGCGCAAAGCTGCACCCCGAAAAGCGGAACGCCGGAACGTCCGTTC
>JAOYMU010000274.1:35214948-35225286 GCA_025802295.1 Psammodynastes pulverulentus
GTTGTTGTTATTATTATTATTATTATTATTATTATTATTATTATTATTATTATTATTGCTATTTCTTGGAATAAAGGTCTGCCAAGAAAGTTTGAAATGATTTCTTCTCCTGGTTCATAACACAGCTCTTCATAAAATCTCCTAGGGTAGAATTACCCGTACATGGTTAGCAGATAGTATGTCTTCAACCAATCCTAATGGAAATCATGAAGTTGAGTAATCAATTATTTTTTAACTGCTTGTGTCAATGCATATTGTTATTTGCTTTAGGATTTGACCTTCCTATTTACCTAACTACAACTAAGGGAAAAGTATATTTAGCCATGTATGTGGCTAAATTCCACAGCAAGCAGCCTGCAGTTAATTAGCATTATCCCTTGGGGAAGGGATATGATCTAAACACTATGAGACAAAATACTTGTGTTAACAGATGAATAACACAATTTATTCATGTATCAGGGACACAAAAGATTTTATCTGTCTTTACTGTGTATGTAATCTGAGCTGTCTTTTCTAGTTAAAAATCACTTGCAAAATCATTGCTGTTACTATAAATATAATCATCCTGGATTTGATATAAGTAAAGGAAATTCTGAGATCTAACTCAAGATGCTCAAAAGTAGTCACTTAATATTTACTGTTAACCATAAATTAGTTAAATGTTTATTACAGTCATAGAGGAGCATAAGATAGGTGGGTACAACCATTATAAAAATAAATGTCTTAATCTAAATAATTAGAATTTTAGAAGAGCTTTAGTAAACCATCCTGCATTTTGATTTAAAAAAAAAAACCCCACATATATAGGAAATATAAAATGATTGACGATATTATGCCAAGTGATGGACCCATCAAGTCATATGATAATCAACATGCTACTGGGGAAGAGCTGAGGATCTTTCAGAGTACTAATTATGTTCATGATGTGGCTAGATTAAAGCCTTCAGGGTGTCTCTTTGCTGATGTTCCCATATGTGAAAAGAAAATCTAAAATTGCAAATATAGAATTATAGTAGGAATATGGAACATAAAAACATAGATACATAAATGTTCAACAGAGTGAAATATGAAATGAAACAACTTCTTAGGTATTAGCAAATTGAGATGGATTGGGATAAGATACTTTCAGTCAGAAGACCATGTTGTTTATTATTCAAGACATGAAAAATGAAGAAGAAATGGTGCTGTTTTTATAATTAGGAAAGATATAGTGAGAACAGTACTTTGCTACAATGCAATCAATGACCAAATAATATTGATTAGAAAGTGTAGACAATCCTTTAATACAATAATCATTCAGGTTTATATACCAATCACCGATGCATAAAAAGAAGAGGTTGACGATTTTTTGAAATTGACAGAACATGCATGCAAAATGTGTACTTGTGGTTGGAGAATGGAATGTCAAAAATAGAAACATAAAAGAGGAAAATGTAGCTGGATTGTATGGCTTAGGAAATGGAAATGGAGCAGGAGACCAATTCATCAACAAATTGTTCCACTCCAATAATTTGTTCATACTTAATGATATGTCTAGATATGGACATTACCACATGGCATGTACAGAAATTTTTGTTCATCCAGAGTCCCAAGTTATTATCCTTCAAGTATTCCTGTATTGGCCTTTAAGGACAACTGAGGGTAGGTTGTGATATTTTGCCAGAATTAAAGGCTCCTGACATGTCAGAGGGAAGGCAGAATATCTGTTGGATTCACTAGCAATATAGTTTGTGATCCTAGCTAAATCAATTTTTGCTCTGTGTCTGCTACATACTGTTTAATAAGTGCTTTGGCTTGATTGTATCCCATGCTGAAATGAAGACCTGGAGAAAAGCCTAAGGATGAGATTAGTTAAACAGAGAACTGTTAAAGAGATAGTATCATTCTGCATCAAGGCCACCTTACAAATTATAGTAATTACATCCATACCTAAACTTTCTGTGACATCCTTGTCTTGGCCAAAAATAGTTGTAGAATTTTTTCCTCCCTATTTTTGTTCTGGATAAGTTTCTATGAAGGAACAGGAATATCCAATTTTCTTATTTTCTTTGTTAAAAGCACCACATCATATTTGCCTTACAGCGTATTGCAGTAATCAGTACACTACTAATGCAGATAAGTGTATACCATGCATTAAAGTAGTTGTACAAAAAAAAGTACCCACTAACTATTGTAAATGATTTGTGGGGTTGCTTTAGTTTTACTTTCTACCAGGCAGCCTGCCCCATGAAGCCTCAAAGTAATGATATGATCAGTTAAGCCAATCTTTTGAGCATGTAAAACCATGCAAAAACTCAAAGTGCAAATGTCTATAAAGAGCAAATCCATCAATATAAGAATGTGAATATGTAGAGCAGCAGCAATTAATTTGTTCATTTGAGATGCATGAAGTCAACCCTTGTCATTTCCAGCAGGAGAACCATGTGGCTGGAAGCCAGGAGCTGCTTTCCACAGAAAATGGAGGTTACTTTTGTGCTTGGCAGGTCTGCCTCTTTTCCTCTGCCCTAGCAATCTAGTGTGTTAAAACTGGCACACTGCTCCATTGACATTCAACCTGCTTTTATTTTACAAAACGTTTTAATAAAGCTAGCAGATAATAAGGAGTAATTATAGCTATGCAGTCCCAGCCCTGTAATTAAGGCTATATAGAAAAGTTGTCTTAAACAGAATACAGAAAGCTTCCCTGCTGTCCACCAACACTATTCTCCTCCCACAATTTAGAATAGTCCAACTATTACAACTGCATTAAAACAACTATACAATCAAATCAAATGAATAAAGGGAGCACAAAGTGATTTGTTCTTGCAGGAGAAAAGGTACTTCTTCCCTCCAGACTGCTAGCAAGTTCTAAAGTATTTTTTAAATATTTAATTAGCACTACAGTTTGCATCATCTACAGATCTTTTTGTCAAATCAGAAAATAATTATATATTTCAGTCTGTCTCTATCTTTCTATCTATCTATCTATCTATCTATCTATCTATCTATCTATCTATCTATCTATCTATCTATCTATCTATCTATCTATCTAATTTATCTTTTCAAGTTTTGATTGCTTATCCCAAAGGGGCTTTTTCAAGAGGCAACTGGACTTTCTTAGTTTTCTTTGTTTTGTTCAAACAACTCTCTCTCTCAACAGATGGGATATGACATCACCTATCTCCAGTCTACAACACAGGACTTTCACACCCATCTGCACTACTCAGGCGACCCTGAGGACACAGATAAATCTCCAAGTGAACTTAATGACTCTATAAAAGAATGCAAATGATCAGCTTTCTGCAAGGAATATAAATCCTTCCATTCTCCACGATCCAGTCAGAATTGAAGAAGCCTTTTGGATAAGAAGCAAAACATCTTCAAAGAAAACCAAGAAAGTCTAGTTGCCTTAGCACCTTTGGGATAACCATGACCTAGATGCTGAGAATCCCCATAGTCACTTTAAATGCCTTTGAATCCTGCAACACAGGATATTGTAAGCTTGCAGATATTTTCATACAATAATCTTCCCAGCACAAGTACTAAACAGAATGAACTAACAATCTAGGGCTGTCAGGACTGCTTTGTATTTCTAGCATGTATAGATTTCCCTGATATTGTATGCCATGTGCTAAATAAATTAATCCATGTTATAACTTCAGTCCACTTTGTGCTTCATGATCTTCTTTTTTGTAAAGCAAACACAAAACTAAGTTTTATTTCAAATGTTATTTGTTTGTTATTTCTGCATTTTACCACAATCAAAAAATCTTTACTCTGCCATTCACATACATCAATAGAAATGCAATTAAACATCACCAGTAAAAGAATCTAAAAACAATTAGTCAAAAACAGTGCAATAATCAATCAGTCAGTCAGATAATTAGTCAAAAACAACACAATAATTAATCAGTCAGTTCATTTTCCAAAGACTATTTCAAATAACAATTTTAATAGCTGGTGGAAAGTCAATAAAGTAGAGGCAATCTGTATTTAGTTTAGTTTAGTTTAGTTTAGTTTACATAGAATAACAGAGTTGGAAGGGACCTTGGTGGTCATCTAGTCCAACCCCCTGATCGAGCAGGAGAGTCTATTCTAAATATTAGCCTCTACCTAGGATCAAACTCACAGCCTCCTGATTGTGACACGAGAGCTCCACATGCACCCACAGAAAATGTATGCTTTATAAGAATACCTAAATTTCCCTTACCTCATGAAAATGGGCTGGGTGGGTGGTGGATGGTCTGGAAAAGTTTCTCTGAGGACATCTGAATCCATTGAAACAAAACTGGATGAGGAATACATTGATGCAAGTACTCTAGAGTTAAGTCAGACAGTAAATATAAGAAACACCACTTTGAATTGTACTTGGAAGCTAACAGGGAGCCATAGATGTAATGAACTCGTGTCTTCTAGCATCCCCTGATAAGTATGTTGATGAATTATGGACCAATTGAAGCTTCTAAGTGATTTTAAAGACGAACCCTTGTAGAGGATCTGCAATCATGGAATGTGTCGGAATTCCATAATGTGTTGGAATGGCATTATAATAGTTTCTTCAAAGGAGAAAGTCATTTTCTATCTTTTTTCTTCATTTCATTTGAGTTTGGTCATTTTGAGTAGACCTATGATATGAAAATACTTAAAATACTTAAAATACTTAAAACAACTGTAAAACATTTAAGCTACAAGGTATTACTTTGGTTTAATGTTTTTTTAAATGTTTGAAACAAATTTTTGGAAAAAACATCATATTCCTAGGATGATTTTATGAATTTAATAAGAAAATAATAAAAGCACATTTTGATCCTTAGTATAATGTTTGAAAGATCAAGTTGGATATTTCAGTATTTTAATTATCTTGTTGTCTGTTTCAGACTAGTCATATAAGAAAGGTTTCAAATAAGTACTAAAGTATATGCACTGTTTGCATTTTTCCCCTAGGTTCAACCAGTTAAAGTGTTCAGAAGGACAAATGATACAAAAGGTAGCATTAATCCAGCAACTTGATTTTCCTTCACATTTGAAACAGAAGAATTGGACGTTCTGGGCATAAATATTTTACTGTATATTAATTCTCAGTGATAATTTTCTTTAATTTTCATTAATCTGTAATGCAGTTCACAGATAAAAAAATAACATTTCAGGAAAAGTTATTCTGTAAAATACGACTGAATGATTTATTTATTTTTGCATTACATGGTGGAAAGTCATGTAACAATTCATTAAATCAAGTCATTGTTATTGTATATAAATTAAACAGTGATGTTAAACAGATAACAAATAAATTTGGGGTATGATAAAATTGTCATATAAGTTTAGTAAAGTATGCCACCTATAGGTCTTCTGCACTTTAAAAATAACATCTCATTCTAATCAATACAACTGAACTCTGTGTGTGCGTAAGAGAGAAGGTTCAGTTCTTAATCTAGGAAAGCTGTTTCATGTTGAATTGTTGTCTTTTATCTTACAATTTAATCTTCAATTTAAGTCCTGGCTTTAAGTTTCTCCTTGTCTAATCTTTTTGGTATAACACATAAGGAGACGCTTCAGACATGAAATGTAATATATTTCTCAGATAACTTTCTAGTGGTAAAATAAAAAGATTCTGAAGTCATAAGCAAACATTTTTATGTGAACATAGGGACTAAATTTGACCAGAGAATTCAGAATAATATCCATAAGTCATTTATATTTCTCAATGGTCTTGGGTTCAGTAAAGATAAAGCAAACAAGTTAAGTAAAACAAAATTCTAACTTGTAAAATATTCCTATAAAGAGAGGAGAGGAAGCAAGAGACACAGATAAAATAATTAGATATTCTGTGATTCTGCTTTTGAATAAAGTTAATTTTGAGGGACTTGAAATAATAACAGGGTGGTTTTGGATTTCCTGAGGACTACATTTATTATTTAGGTCTACAGTTCTCATTATGATTAATCACTGTTATAGTGGTTAGGACTCCAGGATTTTAGAATTCACAGATTTCCCAGATGTGTTCCGTCAGTGCTAAAACAGCAAAAAACTAAATAAATCTTATTTTGTATATTCAGAATGGGTAACATCATGATATGGTTTTAGCAAGAAAAGCATATGTACTTTGTCCCATTTACTCACTCTCTTTGATGACCCACTAGCATGATCTTCACTACTTACTAAAAGTATTTTCAAAGATTATCCGAATGACACCATCTGGATAGACTACTATAATGTACTCCCTACAGGTGTAAATTTAAAGACTATTCAGTAAATTAGTATACAATGCAGTTGACTGTCACAGATGACATCCATTTTTAGCCACGTGTGGGTTTGGTGTCAACAGTTTTCTAGGTAGAATTAAAAGTATTGCTCATAATCTTTCCTGCTATAAATCAGTGCTGATAAATCAGCAACTTTAAGAGATATGGACTTAATGCTGAAGAACTCTGGAAGTTGAAATCCATACTTCTTAAAGTTATTGAGGTTGAGAATAAATGATTGTGCTCCTTGATATTCCTAGGGCTACTTCTTTCAAATGGAACCAACTCAGCTACATTATTTGTCTTACTTTAGATTTCAATAATGAAGGTATTTCTGTGGAAGGGAAAAATTGCTGCTCTTCCACAATGCCTCCCACTTTATGAAATAGCTTTTATCAGTGGCCAAATTGGTACCAATTCTGGTGGTATTTCACAAATTGGTTAAGACAAGAATTTTATAAGGCTTTTGAAAGTTGGTATTGTCCAATACAGATTGGTAGCCTCAGAATGTAATTCTTATTTTTTTTATTGTTGATGTTGAATTTGTATTATGGTTTTTATAACTGCATGTTTTTATGACAGTAAGCCCTGATGAGCCTTAAAGAATGAAAAAAAACTAGCAAAGGAACCAGCAAAGATATGATTGTGACTTGCTATTTGCTTCCATTATTACAAGGTAGAGTTAGTTTGGTAACAATTGACACAGATGTTTTATTTGGAGTAATTTGAAGCTAGTGAAGATTGCCTCTAGAGTACCCTAAAATAAAGTCATGTTCATGAAGATTATTAGAACCTTTTCCTACTATAAAGCGGAAAGGCCTCTTACTACAGAGTCCGATCCTGAGTCAGCACAAAACAAGCATGAAACTTGTGCAATTCCTATATTACCTTTGTTATCTCTGTTTCAAATCACGGCCAGTTCTTTGCATTTCTTCACCTAAAAGAACATGGAAACTTGGCATTCTAGCATACTCTTGTAAATTGTTGAAATAAAGAGAAAATTATGTAGTAATTAATTTACGAATATAACATTAGTACAGCTAAAAATGATTTAAGTACTGTATTTTGTTGTTATTAGTTGGAAGTCAATTCCGACCTATTGCGACCCCATGGACAACGCTCCTCCAGGCCTTCCTGTCCTTTACCATCTTCTGGAGTCCATTTAAGCTCACGCCTACTGCTTCAGTGACTCCATCCAGCTACCTCATCCCCTTCTTCTATTTCCCTCAATCTTTCCCAGAATTAGGCTCTTCTCCAGTGAGTCCTTCCTTTTCATTAGGGGGCCAAAAAATTTGAGTTTCATCTTCAGGATCTGGCCTTCTAAAGAGCAGTCAGGGTTGATCTCCTCTAAGACTAGGGCTTTTTTTGAGGCGGAACTAGGCGGAATGCCGTTCCAGAACCTTTTCGGAGTCCGGATCACGTGTTCCGTCTCCACCAATCGCGCGCTATTACTACCAGGTTTTTTAGCCCGATGGGGGGGGCGCGTTCCGGCACCTTTCGGCAACGAAAAAAGCCCTGTCTAAGACTGACTGGTTTTATTGCCTTGCAATCCAAGGGACTCGCAGAAGTCTTCTCCAGCACCATAGTTCAGAGGCCTCAATTCTTTGGCGCTCAGCCTTAGATTTTTTTAAAATCTATTTTTATTATTTGATATATTTTTAATTCTATTATTTCTATTAATTTCACTACAAAAAGAAACATGGTAGAATGAAGCAACTTATATTGATATATGAATTACAAGGGTTTGGATAGGGCACCTTGCTTTTTTGTGTTGTTGTATAGATTAGCATTCTACTAATCTGGATATATAAAATAGTGCCATTTTGCACAACCTTAATTCTGAGAACATTTATTGCAAGGTTCTTACCCCAATACTTAGCTTCTTTTTTGCCTTTTCAGTTTTACTGTTAGACAGGCAATTCCTGAAACATTTGTAGATACTATTTCACTTTTAAAACATTTCTACTACACTACTCCTAATTTATGCTTATAAATCAATATGCTTCCCATTTATCAATCTCATTTGCAGATTGCTAAAGACAGTTTGGATTTTAACCTCAGTTCTCTATACAATCACCATGAAGACCTGCTTAAAGACAAAAGTCAAGTAGTCCTCCATAAAGAGACCATGCTGGATGATCATGGGTAAACATAAGTTTTTATTCTTCTAAATTTAAAAAATGAACATCAGACTCCAGTGGACGCATACTCTAATAGCACTGCAATTCTTGTAGCTATGAAACCAACAATAGGACATATACTGTGATCAATAAGCCCATAGTCATAATCCTATCAATCATATTTATTAATTATATTTTACATTAAACCAGTGTCCACATTTCATTTTCTTCAGGGTATATTTCAACTGGTCTCAGGCATGTAAAATACATATTTAATATTTTCAATTTGAAACAAAGACAAATGCATGGGTGAAAACATAACAGATATTTCCAAGCTCCAGAATGCAGTCTCTTGACTATTGTATAGACATATACTCAAAACTACTTTAAAGTCATTTATCAGGATAATTTAATTTGTTTTCTGTACTCAGCAGGTGATTGGACTGTATAACCTAAATGGTCCTTTTTAACTCTGAGTCAATTCCTGTTAATTCTAATTGTTCTCAGACATTTGAACAGCTACTGTTTCCTTATCTGAATATCCCAATCCTACTTTTTACTTAATGAAAGATTATTTACACAATTCATTAATTCATTTTAATGTTTACCATTCAACAATTATCTCTGTCCCAAATGCAACACTTTCTTGCTAATGCATGTCCTTTGTTTTTGAGCACGGCAGAACACTGAAAGTTTTAGAGCCTGTGAAGAAATTTACTTCAATTCAGCATCCTACCTCTAAGGGCATTACTGTGAGACACTGGGTTAATCCTATAAAAGAATCTATCCACCACATTGAGGGAGCCATTGGTAAGCATGACCATTAAATGCCTTTTTTGGTTGAAGAGGAGCTAGGATAAGAACAGAAATCTTTTCACTAGATCGATTTTCAAATACCTTCCCCTCAAGTTAATTTGTTAGTTCTTTAAAAAACATTCCCAGCTGTATAACTTACAGTATTTTACAGATAGAATCATTAAAAAATCAAGAGACTTCTGTAGCTTTGTTCCATTGCAAGATATCAGTTATTTACGTGTGTGCGCACACGTGTGTGTTGGGGGTGGAGTCAATTCTCAGAACAGTGAATGACAGCTGACAAAATTATTTGTCTTTGTTTACAGAATCTCCACATACTGCTGCCACAAACAGTGGATATTCCCGTAAAGAGAATGGTGGGATCTTCTATCATTAATGATTTTTGCAGGGTCATGTGCCAGCTTTATTCCCTTCGACGTGTAATTGCTGCCCATATGCTAACTCTTGGCTCACTGTATGCTTAGTTTTCAGACCATCCATTAAACCAGCCAACTTCACTGAATTTTAGTAAAAGCTCAGCTGTGCTGTATTTGAAAAAGCAGCTTGTTCTTGCCAATGGACGGAGCTCCAAACGTATCAAGCCTAATAAATTCAGATATTTGATTAGAATGACTCAGGTAACAGAATCTAGTCCACTTTGGGCTCAACTCCAAAAAAGATACTATTTATTCTGAACCATAAACAGTATTAATTTACACAATTTTAGCTAAAAGTATCTTAGTTAACATCTCCGAAGCAGAATATGAACATTGATTAAATCTTCAAAAAAAACCAAAATGCAAATAGAACTTCATTTCTAAATTATTCCTAATACACTTATGGAGTACCTGAGAACATAAGTCCCCACAAGAACAGAGTGATCCAACTTCTGAGGGCTAAAACTATTATATCAAGTTCAAAAAGAATGCCAACCAGGAACAAAGGCTGAATGCCAAAATACACAATTCTATAACCTTTAAAAAAAGTTCTGCAAGAACAAAAACTGCCACAGATCAAGGGGAAAAAGTACCTGATGTCATTCATAAACGACATGGCTGTGTGCAGACAAGTTTAAAAGCAAGCTGAAGCCAAGGTTTGCCAATATAACTGAATCTCAAATCCAGCCCATTTTTTTTTTTTTGCATAAAAAGTTTTATTGGTCAAAAATACACAAATTTATCGCTTACAGTAAGTAGAATTTTCAA
>JAOYMU010000274.1:35376069-35394815 GCA_025802295.1 Psammodynastes pulverulentus
TTGGGCTGGGGGGGTGAGTTCCACTACCTTTTCTCTGAGAAAAAAAGCCCTGACTTTACTTGATATAAAGTCATTATATGATTTGTTTTCTTTTTCTTACCTCATATCCTTAGCTTACTATGCGCTTATCTTTTGTGTGCCCCATGTATAATGTAGCATATGGGGAAAAGAGAGTAGAATGATCTGTAGGTATTCAAGTTGGCCTTGAAATAAATGTGTCTGTTTGTGTGCTTGTGTATGAGCATACATAAATGCATGCAAGGAGGCTATAATTTGTCTCAAACTTCCAGTAATAAATAAATGCTTAAGATTAAAATTTAAACCAAGGAAAGGACACAATAAGAATATATTTATTTTCAATAAGTTAGGGTGAAATAGATTGGCTTGGAAAAGTGCTGAGCAACCTATACGATATATGCAAATCCTTCATATACTCTTTGTTTTTATCTTTCCCCAGCATCAAAAGATTTACATTGCCAGAATTTGGTAGCATACTGTTCTATTAATAAATAATGCAATTTTATAATTTTGTTCTCCTCCCCCAAATAAGAATGGGAATGATAGCAAGAATTTTTTTAGGAGTAAATTGTACATTTTCTTTGTACTATTAAGGCCTTTTGCAAGGTTATGAAAAAAATTGACCCTGGGCATCGCTTGTCTATATTTTGGTTATATGGAGGATATATTAGTTCATGCCCAGCTCAGTGGTGGGATTCAACAAATTTTTATTACCGGTTCTGTGAGAGTGGCTTTGTGGCCATGGCATGGCTTGGTGGGTGTGGCAGCGGAAGGATACAGTAAAATCTCCATTCCCACCCCATTCCAGGGGGAAGGTTACCACCGGTTCTCCGAACTATTCAAAATTTCCGCTACCGGTTCTCCAGAACTGGTCAGATTCTGCTGAATACCACCTCCCATCCAGCTACTATGTGTTTTTATTGTTGTTTTCTATTATATACTTCATGTTTCTGTTTGTTTCATTGTAAGCTTCCCAGAGCCACATAAAATTGAGATGGGCAGTTATAAACACCAAATCAATCAATTAGTCTAAGACTGACATTGGCTACTTTTTAAGTTCTTTGAGGGACTCGGTTTAAATATTCCAGATTCAATAAAACATTCTTAGATGTGTTAAAAAGGTTCCTTCCTTCCTTCCTTCCTTTCTTCCTTTCTTCCTTCCTCACAGATAATATATATCAGCAAGAATTTTTTAAATTTCAAAACTCTGATAAAACAAAAAGTAAACACAAGTCAGAGATTTTGGGGAAATCTTGATGCCTTACAAGATAAAGCAGCATTTTGTCATGCCTCAGGCAATCCTAACGTAGACATGGCAGACCACATAATAACTGAGCAAATAATTCTTGCATTAATGATTAATGATAGATTGCATATCTATTCAGTTTATTATATGATGAGTTTTTGATTGCTGGTAAATTTTGGTTACAATAAAAAAATAAAATTTAATTATTGTTTAAGTGCTTTTACATACCAAATATAATCATTATTATTTTGGAATGGAAGCACACTGAAGTACCATAAGGGATCAGTGACATTTCATATCTTCCTATGATAAAAGTTTGAAAGTCAAAATAATGTAAGAGTATTAAATTAAAGTACCTGTCTTATGAAAAATAGACATTCCATAAAATTATTAGGCAAAATGAAGAGAATCTTATAAATTTAAAAACAGATTACCTATTAGAAAGCACATGAAGTATAATTTATTGTGGGCTTAGATTTCAGGGATAAACACAACAAGAAGAAAAATCATCCTCTATATCATGAAAAAAAGAATATATAACTCTAGGCAATTCTGGAAAACAAATCCTTCACAACAATCCTCTTTAAAAGCTGGCATAGTAACTGTTCAGAGAAAGATTATTAGGCCCACTTGAAGCATCACAGATATGATGAATGACCAATAAAGCACTGTAATGTTTCTTCTCTGGCTGAAGGAAAACAAGTGGTAATATCACTTTGTATGTCTAAACAGCCTGAGCAAATCCTCACTATAAATCATGACATCTATAAAACTTCACAAATTGCTACAATCCTGGTTTTTTTAGGCAGTATAAATGGTATGAAAGAAATATAAACTTGTTCTTACAGGATGATTTCTTTTTATTTTTTCTCCCCACCTCTATGCTTCTCAGTTACATTAATGTTTAATATTAATTCATTAACACTTAATGAATTTTAATGACAATAATATTAATATTTAAATAAGTATAATTGTTTTATAATTGCATTTTCCTTTCAAGCCATTTTAACTATCTTCCAGATTATATGTTACTAGACAACTTGAGACCCATTGGGTCATTCTTTCAGAATATATCTTGTTAGATTCTTCAATGCCTTTAACAATGACAGCTTCTTATGTACTGGCTTCACTGAAAAATTTGGGATACATTCAGAGATGGATGCATCTTGGTAACAGCCTATATTAACCTTTATAGCATAATTAAACATCAGCACAGGAATTATTTTCTTATATTTTATTATGTCATAAATGCACCCTACCAGCTGAAAATGGGCTGTGTGGCCGGTTTCAGGCCACTTTTTGGCTGTTTTTGGCCCATTTTTTTGCCTGTTGTCAGCCTGTTTTGGGCCTGCTTTTGGCTGCTTTTGGCATGGTTTTGGACCCATTTTTCAGCCTGTTTGGGACCCATTTTTGGTCCATTTTGACCCTGTTTTATGCTCAGTTTTTGTCCATTTTGGGGCATTTTCAGCATGGTTTTTGGCCTGGTTTTTGGGCATTTGGGGCCTGGTTTTGCTGCCATTTTCAGCCCATTTTCCAGCCTGTTTTGGGCCCAATTTTCTGCTTGCTTTCGGCCGCTTTCAGCAGACAGTGCTACAGAAGGCCATGGAGGTTGAAAATGAGGCATGGGGGGGGACACACATGACCCATTTTAGCTGCCAGAGGCACCATGGGCCAGTCCCTTGATATTTCCAGGCCGGCCCTGAGGGCTCGATTTAAGTACCCTGCAAGTTGGATCCAGCCAGCAGGCCTTGAGTTTGACACCCCTGCCCTACAATGAACTATTTTGCCCAGGAAAAAAATTTAGTCCTGTAGATGTGGGGTTTTTGTGTGTAATTATATATAAATATATAATTGATAACAGACCATTAAAACACTTCATACTTACAGCAGCATTAGTAGTTAGGTCACAATTTATAGCAGAACCTGGAGGTGGAGTTAAATGAGGAATCGCCCGGAAAGAAACCCCACACACCACCCTTTGAATTCTGTAGGTCCTTATCTAATTCCAAGTAGGTGGAATTAGGATAGCATCCCCTTGTGAATACTCACAATTCACATTTGGGAAATACAATCCTGAACTAGCTTACATGAAAATAGATATCAATGAGCTGGGTAGGTTATACTTCAGTAATATTTTATATACTTTCCACATGATTAAATTCTTTTGGTACTGGAAATTAAGAATTTTATAGTCTTATGCTATAGCGGTGCCACATCTATCAGTTTGAGTTACAGTCATGGTTTAACAAATGACTTTAAGTTGTCACAAAGCAAAATTAACTACATATCTTTAAGGAGTAGACAACAGAAGAAAATACCAACATAGATAAAATGAGATGGAAAAAGAAGGTAAGACAATTCTTCTCAATTAGCCTATCTGATCATGAAATACGGAAGGATAAAGAATATAAAGTGTAACTGGGATGACCTTAGACTTATAGTAAGCTTAATGGGAATAATGAAATTGGTCATGTTTGAGTATAACATCAAATAAATAATTAACTCCTGTCAGTTCTGTCTCATTAAGCTTATCCCCTTGATCTTCTACAGCAGGACTGTCAAACTCACAGCCCATGGGCCAGATGCATCATGATCTTGCCATGCCAATGCCCAGTTTAGCAAAGAGGGGAAAAGTCGCAATACATCACATGATAATGCCGTGATGATGTGAGTTTGACACCCTGTTCTACACGTACTTTTTCCCCCCATTTTCAGAAATACCATTCATTTTGTTGTTTACATTAGCTTTTGTTTTTTCTTTCTTCTCTTTTTTGTGAAATACAAGAAGCACTCTTTTCTTCTTATCACATAAATCACAGTGATATACCTAATTTATTAAATGCCAATCTCAGTAACAAAAAGGTGGATAAAACTTACTCAATCCATCTTTTTCCTTAATTTAGACCTCTTCATTTTAAAATAATTGATGTTTGGAATACTTTTCTTTCATGGTAAGAAATCTTTTGCATAAACTGAAATAAGACAATGTAATAAACAAGAATTTTAATTATGCTTAATCTATTGCACATAATAGTAAGCCATAGAAGATGGATTCACACATTTCACGTGTGTGTGTGTGTGTGTGTGTGTGTGTGTGTGTGTGTTCCTTAGTTATCTACTCAGAGTTGCAAGATCCAGGGAAAAAATAGCCTGCTAAGAGTATACCTGTTTTGTGGGTTTTACGCTGGATGAAGCTATTGACAGTGTCAAAAATAATGCAATTGATTATGATAAAGCACACTTTGTCCAATAGGGGGAGACTTCTAAGTTCCTAAAAATAACATTTCCATAGTTAGAATATGTTATAATACAGTTTTGGCTTCAATCAAGCAAATTATAAATGTCTAATCAAGTATAGCTCAAATGACTTTCCACATATTATAAATTGTCTTTATAATACTAAGAATACTAGTCATCAAGTTTTCAGTTTTTCATTAAATCAGGCACACAATTTTTATGCTATAATAAATCTGATTTTATTAAAATCTCTTGCCAAAACGTTGTCTCCTCGAAGATATTTCTATTTTTAAAATGCATTTTAAAAAGTTCCCCCCCCGTACCCATTACAAAGCTTTCCATAAAAATTGCATTGAACTTTTTTGAAAAAATGCACATAATCATATGGCTACATTGCTTTACTCTTCTATATAGTTGATCAAACTAATATATATATATTTAATGTAGCATGAATTTTCAGTCATCTGCTTTTGTTATATTTTGGTTCACAATTTATGGAGATTTTTGCCTTACTATTTTATGTAGTTTTGTCAATCAAGAATAAGAATAATATGTTTAATGGGTCTGGTAATTTACTTCATGGCAAATTACACAAGCTCTTAAATTGATCTAAGCCGATTTCCCATTTAGCTTTTCTCATGGAATTTGAGTTTCGATCTTAAAAAATAAATTAAGCTAGAAACTTACCACATTAATGAAAAACTCTGATAAAACAATTTTCTTTCCTGTACTTCAGATAGCTTTACAATCAATCACTTATATGATATAGATTTATTGCAGTAGCCCATAATTTTCCCAGAATTATTTTCCTTTACTAATTTGCAACATCTTTTTGTATCACAAAAGCTTGGCTCTTCAACCACTATTAAGCAAGATAGAAATTTAATGTGTGGTACATTAAGAAAAATGAACTCAATACAATTTCTCTCTCTCTCTCTCCCTCTCCCTCTCCCTCTCTTACACAAAGGCACATTAATAGCCCAGTGCTCTACAAAGCATATATTTAAGTATGCCAACATGATTAGATAAGAACAATCTCTTTGGGCATTAAACACAATTTTACAAAAATAAATGTTACCCTTATTTTAATATTACTCCCCCCTTGTGCAAAAATAATCTTAGTGCATTTCTTTACAAGTGGTCTGCTTTTATATAGCTTCATTCCACAGTTCTGCCTCTATTTTTAACCATGCTGCAATACCAAATTAATACAATTTGCAAGACGCCTTATAGAAACCTTTCATTTACGAGGGGTCTTTACCAGCCTATTCTTTCCAACTAGAATTTCAGCTGCTTATTAGCTTTTTACATCTTTTAAATATATTTTTATAACCCTGAGAAGCCTAGGGCAAAATGTTCATTTGAGCTTCCTCCTCCCAATTCACACTTCCTTTCTTTTCACTGCATCTGTGCCAATACAATTCTTTCCCTGCTTTGTTCTGTTTTTCATTGAAGTCGGTAGCCCAGTAAACAGGAGTGTGGAGAAACCTGAAATACTGAATTTACTCTTGACTTTGTATTTTAGCTGCTGTAATAAAAAGGTATTGATCCTTCAGATATTTCAGAACCTGAACCATACTTTGAATTTGACCTTTTTCATCTATGGGCAATTGCTCCTGTAATAGTAATTTTAAAAAACCCCTTCCTTTCCTTGGTTTTCCAAGAAGGCAAAAATTTAACACTGGATAAAGAAAAAAAATGGAAATTTTTGTTTTTGTTACATTCTATTTTTTTTTCAAACTTAGTTTGTGTTTGACCCACTTATGCACCACTGGAAAATGCTAACAATAAAACACTCATACATTTTAATGTGCTTTCCCCCCCCAATATACATTATCTTTGTGTGCATTTTAAATACATATTTAAATACATAATGCACTCTTTTAATGCACATAATGCACATTATGTATTTAAATGTACATTTAAATATATAATGCACTCTGAAAATTTGCCTCACAAACAGCACATATGTATGCACCTATTTGTGTATATTTCCTTTTGCTCAGAATACCATTTTAATGCTTTTAATGAGTATCAAAATTCATATCATAAAAGAGTCCATTTCCTAGCTGTTTAGTACTTAGCATTCCCTGTCTTTTTACCACAATGAACAAGTGGCTGTTGATAAATTAAACCTTAGCAATTTCAGATGCATGGATTTCAAATTCCAAAATTTCCAAGCCACTATGAAGTTGAAGTTTGCACATCTTAAACATGCCAAGGTTGGAAAACACATTTCAGAAGTACTACACTCAGTGAGGGAATTTCCATGAAGATGTATAAATAACATTGAGTCAAGAGGACGCGGTGGCTCATGTGGTAAGATGCTGGACCTGTGCACCGCTGAGGTAGGTGGCTCGATTCCCGTGAACAAATAAACTATGTAGGGACAAGAAAGGAGTCCTTCCCAAATGCCTCCTGGCATTCAGGCATCCCGCATGTAAAAGATAATACCGTCTGAAAAAATTTCTTTCATAGAGGCAGCCAGCCACCCTGGTGATCCCTGGCTAACATGTGCCATACACTAAAAAAAAGAAACAGTGAGTCAGTTCCTTTCCATTCTATTATCCCATTGTTTAATCATTTTTATCAATTTTGTGGAGATAGCAAGGAAAAATTGCTTTCTCTGTCACTTAACTCATTGATTAAAAGCATCAATGAGCTAATGAGAACAACTGCTCAGATTATGTAATTTGCATGCAGCTAAATACATTGCTTAAGTCTCCTGTGCATATCAATTTCAATTTCAATTTTATTAGATTTATAGCCCGCCCCCTCTCCCCAAAGGGACTCAGGGCGGGGAACAAAGCAAAACAAAACATAACAACATATACAATAAAATAAGATAAAACATTTAAATTTACAGCCCTAAACTAAAAGCTAAAATTCCCTATAAAATCCCCGGGGGCTGGACCCAGAGCAGTCAGGCCAAGCCGGCCTGAATAAAGGGGAAGGTTTTCAATTTCCGGCGGAATAGGCTGAGGTCAGCGGTTGTACGGATATCCGGGGTTGTACGGATATCAAAATGGATCATGATAGTAAGAAAAATAATGCAGTAACTAACTTCTGAGAGTATTTAAAAATAATTTCTAATTCTGATCAATATAGGACTAACAAGTAGTGCATGAGAAAAAACATTACTAACATGCAATAGGTATATTGCCATGGTTGGCCATAATAACACTGATCAAGAGATACCAAATCCAAAGTGAGGACAACAGGACAGCATTATAGGTCTTTCAGGTTTATTTGTTTGTTTAAATTTATATGTTCTTTTGGAATTAAATACAGCAGTTATTCTATAAACCACCATCACCACCCCCAAATGGGGAGGGCATCTTTACAAGGTTTGGAAGAGTTTTAAGTTAGTCCTTTATTCACAAAGATTCCTTCCAAGTGATTCCTGAAAACTATTCTGGTAAGATTTCATTGTTCAATTTTCAGATAAAAACAAGATCTTTGATATCTTTGAAAAACTAGCAAGGTCAGGACTTCCATTTTTAGATCCTTGTTAGATAACATTGTTTAATGAAAGGGAAACAGAATATTGAAAAGGACTGCTTACAGAGGAATAAAGAACAATAATTTCCTTTAGAGAAATAAATTATTGCAATATTTGAGTGTGCTAATTTAAAGTACGTGTTTGTATAGGTTTGTATGCATGCATACAGATATATGTTATATATTTTTTCCTGGAAGTGTTGCATGAAAGAATTATCTTTCCCTCCCCTTGTAAAGAGTATGTTAAAAAAACCTAAAAATTGTTTTCTTCAAACTTAATGTTACTGTAGATTAGCAATTTGTGGGATGCACAATAAGCAACAGAAGGTATTTATTTATAATATTGATTTCTATACTCTGACACTAAGAATTTATCTCAGTGCCACAGATGTATGGGAATCATATCTGGAAATGATCATTACTTTAATCTTAATTAATCCACATATTTCCTGTGTTTACACGTACACTGGAATAACATGAAAAATTAATTGGCAAAGTAGAGCCATGATAAATGAAGAATGAGTAGCATGAAAATAATATTGACAGCTTTTGCACTGTTTTTGAAGTGTTGGATATAATGCTTTGATTTCATTTTTAAGGATATTGAAGAATAATACAGATGGCAAACCCATACTGTGCTAATAGACAAATTTATATATTATAATTAGGTTTTTCACAGTAACTCCTAACTTTACACTCAAACAAATAATAGCAGAATCATAGCTATTCTAAGCTTTCTTTGGGCTGCAATTTTCCAAAGGCTTTGCACATATAAAGAAAGATTGATTAGCAGGAGTACCTTCTTCTCCTACTTATTGGTATATTTGAAAAATATGGCAGTGATTTCATCTGAAAAATCTAATAAGTCACATTTATTCATTTAGCCAAATAATTGTTTTATTTAGTTTGGAAAAAATACATAGCTAGGCTATATAATTTCAGCCTAGAGGTAAAACTCATATGTCTGAATATACAGTACCTTCAAAAACAGCTTTCCTCCCCATAGGGGAGAAAAATACTCAAGGAGAAAAGTTTTCAATCATTGTTTTTGCACTTCTGTTGGTGAAATTCCATCAGGTGAAACTTGAAGGGAAAAAAGTATATTTTCAAGTTTACCACTTCATGTATTTTTTTTTGTGACAACTAGCCTAGAGGCAGTCAATAAGATAACTTAACCTGCTTAGTGAAAGAAACACCATCTATAGGGTATGAAGAAGCATAAAAGCTACTGTATCAAGGGATGAGAGTTTGAAAATGTAAAAGAGTGCTGATAGCAGAAAAGAATAAATGCAATGGTATAGTTACCTGCTTCCTATCCTTTAAAATATGTTGGTAATGACTTCATTACTTAAAAGCTTGAGGATGTTTGACTTTATCTGATTCATATATTATTCTGGGAACTATACAATAATGTATTTGTTAAGTAATATTTATGTCTTAATCATTCCATTCATTGATGGTATTCTGCCGGTTCGCGGCTACTTGCGCGAACCGATAGCACTGGTGAACGGTAACTCCGACGCTCGCCGTTTTGTGGGGTTTTTTGAGCCCTCCCACCCGCCTGCGCTCTTTCTTTATGTTTATCCGCTCAGCTAAATGACGCAGCTGAGCGGATTTCCCTATTACAATGGCTGTGAGGCACTTTGGCTGGGGCTTCCATGAGCTGCGCACACGCACGCGCTGTCACCGAACCGGTGGCAGCGCGGGTAGGAAACTCCCGCTGATTCCATTACATAACAGTGTTACAGTTGTAAATAAAATGATTCAAATAAATAGCATTATACCAATGTAAATACACTTGAAAAATGCAACAAAACTTGCAGTATTATAAACTTTTATTAATGTGCCCTATGGGGTTGAATTTATATTTTAGAAATATAGTTTCTTAAATTAAAATCTATATTATTTAAGAATTACATGTTTTGCAAACCAATCTCCTCCAAGGATACTGCTTTCAACTTTTTCTTCAATTATATTCCACTGCTTATTTAAGATTAAAACAATTTGGATTCAGACAAACAGTCATAGCACAATTCAGACCTACAATAACCTGCAAAGAACAATATTATCAGAGATATAGATCTTGATTACTCTTCTCTGCTCATTTAGTGAGACAAGGATTCTTCATCCAGGCCTTTCACAATGGACAATGAGATCCATTGCTTCATCACATTTACCATCTTATATCTTTGATTGATTTTATGGGTAATTTTTGTTTAGGGACTGCCTCATTAATTCACAGTAGGACAGTGATGAAATTTTATTTGTTTATTTATTTGTTTATTAATTTCCTATTTCTTAACTGTCCATCTTCCTCAGAAACTGGCTCTAAATGTAACTAAATGAGGATTAGGTCTAGGTTTAGCAAGCAATATTTCTTAGTCATAGCCTACTTCCCATTTAAATATTTTCTCCCTTCCCTCTTCTATTGAGTATATTTCTTTTGTAAATACTTCACATTTCGTTGACTCTACAAGTGCCATTTTGTCTTCATGAAGGATTCACATTTAGGGATTAAGTTTACTATTTGCTTATGAGATTCTCAGAGTGATCGCCTTATGAAATTGAACTTTTTTATTACTACAAATGATCAGTAGAAACTGAACAGACTGTTCTGCAAAATGAATTAATATATGTTGTATTCAGTGTTGGCCTTCACAGTATTAACAAATGACATGGATTGGAAATGTTTGCAGATTTCTCTCTATCTCTGCATTTAATTATTCTGCATACAAGGGAATCCTCTGGAAAAATTTGAATTGTAGTATTACTGGCTGTAGGATGCAAAAGAAATAATATACAGAATCAATGACTGGATCAAAAATGTGAAAGGACTGCATTAAAATCAATTCCATATATTGATAAGTTTAAATTACTTCATAGTTATGTGCTATAATTGCACACAGTTGCCTCAATGTATCTATTTTAATAGGAAAACAGCAAGAAGCTATCACCTATCACTTGTAACATGGAACAAAACTTCACAGAGAAAATTAAAATATTCTAGATTTTATTATTTAAATTAATGATGGTGCTTAATAATCACTTCAGCTGGAATTTGGCAAGAATCTGGAATCCATTAATCCTATGTTCATGAACAGTGCCCTTAGATGGCTAATGACTAAATGTAATTGAACTTGGATATGTATGTAATTCCAAACTGCTTCAGTAATTCCTTCATTAGTGAGACAAATATGGTAATAAAATGTTATCCCACTGAGTGATGCTATAATTTTCCTGAAGTTAAAATGAGAACTTTGGGGTATTTTACATTAAAATCATATCCCATGTTCTTTAACAAGAATTAATGGTCTATTTTCCTTTTTTATTTTTCCATTGAGGGGGTCTGTTTAGCATTGCCCAAGTCAGTGACTGATCAGAATATACATAGAGATAGTGAACATTTCTAGTTGCTGATTAATAAGCATAGAAACCTAATCACCACCTGAGGAGTATGTTATTTTTTCATATATTAGAGACAAACTAAGTCAGTATATAATTTCTGCGCAGTGGAAGAGTACTCTCAGTACCTCTAAAAGCTCTTCTTCCAGAATGCTATAAAATCTGGCTGTCACCATCTAACAGTATCTGCACTTAGAGGTTCCTTCTAATATGAAATATCATTCTGGAAGGATTTATTCCAAAGGAAGCTGATGTGTAATTAACAATGTGTAAACAAGATACAAAGCAATGCATTGTTTTCATGAAAATGAAAGGGGGTAGACTTGGAAAGTTCTGATTATTTTATCACCTGTGTCACTGCTACTTTTGTGTGTTGCCCCTCAAGCTACTTGAAACAATTATAGCTAATCCATATCTACTTGTAATATTATTTATCCACATATTTTAAAATCATCTTCACCACTATGACCATTGTGAGAAAAAGATAAATAAATAAATAAATAAATAAATAAATAAATAAATAAGAATAAAAGCAGCATGAGACATATTGGTGAGACAATTTTTTAATCTATGGGATAAAAATCGCCATATTGAGATAAAAGGGCATTTAGATGGCCTCGAAAGTAAAGAGGAATATTTGAAGGATTAGTGACAGAACTTCATATAACAGCAGCCAAAGGAAATGAAAGAGTTAAAGACATAGGTCTCTATAAATTTTTCTCTCAATAAATGGAAATCTTGAGAAACAGTAGTAGTGCTACTTGTTCCTAGAGATTTCAATTAGCTATTGCACTGGATGGCAGATTGTCAAAGAAGAGATAGCTTTATGCTTTTCTTATCTTTCTCTTTTCTTTAAAATATCAGGAAAAGTCCCAGCTTGGCATGTGAAATGGTGTGAAACTGTTGAATTAGTAGTGATAATGCAGCCTTGGTAAAGCAAAACATCTGTTTCCCTTCCACACTGGTGAGTTTTCTTCCATGTGGTGAGATTTAATGAAAGACTGTTGAGGTATCATCATGAGGAGTATGAAAGACAAACACTCATTATTTGTAATTGATTTTATTCAATTGCTTGCAACATTTGTAAGTTCATTCATATTTTGCCTAACACGCTTCATCCTCTACTTATATAAACTATCTTTCAAATACACATTAATTTATTAGTTGAGAGCAACAGGACTTTAGTTCATCCAAATAGATTAAAAAAAGAGTAATCCTTTTGAGAAAGGAATTTAGTCTGCAGTATAAGAAGTTCTGAACTACTATTTATATGAGAATTTATGAGATGGTGCAAAATACATTCATGCTCCACTTGCCATAAATTCTATGTATATTTATTGACCAAATAATCATACCATTATCTCAGTCTCTGTCTGTTGATTTGTGTGTCTATGTGGGAAAGAGGGAGAGAGAATGAGAGATGGTAAAATGTAGGATAAGAACTGCTTAGGAAAATGGCAAAATGACAAATAGTTGTCATTTCTACTATCCCTGAATTCTTCAAGTGCAATATTTGGATTAATTTTAAGTATTTTAAATTTTTAATCTGACATACACTAGGTGGTTTAACAAATGACATATTTGTATTGTATGTATATCACTATCTCACAAAGATAGGTAATGTGTATTTTCTTCCTTTCTTCTAAGGTCTCATTTAAAGAAGAAATACATTTAGCTAGAAGTAAAAATTATTTAGTGAAATTTGTTGAAAGCTGAGATAATGTGCTCTGCCTCTGTGGTTAAATGTGGTTTAAAATATTAGTTTGTTTATGGACAATAAATAAAACTGAAAATATCAAGGAAAGTTCAATTAGGCTGATTAGATTGAGCTGCACTAATGCTATTATGGTGGCTACAGTCACAGAGATTTGGAAGACATGAGAAAGCTGGAGTTGGATGAGCCAGCAAGTAATTAAAGGCTTTGAGTTGTCAAGTGCACTGACTGTCATAGTGAGCTGGGATCATGATGGCAATATAGGAGAAAACACTCCTGGGACAGGAATAGACACACCTGCTAGACTAAGAACCATTCAACGTTCAGGGTCTGCAGTTACTAAGATCAAGTCCATTCACAGAAGCTATTACCAGGAATGAAGTGATTAGTTAGCAGTAGCAAAATAGTATTGATCATTATAACATTTATGCAATAGAATAGTTATGAAATTGGAACCAGTGGGAGAAGAAAAATTCTAATTGCTTTGGGACTTTGGAATATGTCAAAAGACTGACAGTTTTCTGCTAAGAATAAAAGAAATGGGGATGAAGTATGGCTAAAGCCTGGAACATAGAAGATAACATAGGAATTGTTGATTGTTGTCTAGATGCAATTCTATGTGCTAGGTGATATTAAAGGATATTAAAAAGGTAAAGGTTTCCCTGTCCATTCATGTTTGACTCTAAGGTGTGGTGCTCATCTCTGTTTCTTGGTTGAAGGAGCCAGTGTTGTCCAAAGATATTTTCTATGGTTATGTGGCCAGCATGACTATATGCTAAAGAGCATGGAACTCTGTATCTTCCCACTGAAGCTATATCTATTAATCTACTTGCATTTACATGCTTTCAAACTGTTAAGTGGGCAGCAGCTAGAGCAGGAACAGGACTCAACTCTCGAACCTGGACTCTAACACTAACTCTAACCCTTCCAAGTTATGAAAACACTGAACAAAAGGTGGTTACAACCAGTCCTTGGCGTTTTGGCTGTCGTAATACCCCTGCAATCATATGATCATGATCTGGCTGCCTAGCAACATGTTTACATTTATGACTGGTTGCCAAGCACCCCTGAAATCATGTGACTGTCATTTGCAGCCTTCCGTAATATTTTCCCCTGAAAGTCAATAAGGAAGCCAGCAAGGAAGATCAATGTTGATAGAATAGTTTTCCACCACCTATACACCCCTTATCAGTCTGTGTTCATGCCATTCTGGCCAATCAAAAACTACCACATCCTCACATCCTCCCTCCCTGAACTACGCTGCTCCTGTTGCACATCCTTCACATAGTCATGCATCATCCATAATCTATATAGTAACTTGTGCATTTCCTTAATGCAGTACTACTCAGGTATGTGGGAGGTACAACATGCATCAGGGAAGTTCATATAGCGTGCACAAAGGTGTATGCAAAGTGCTGGACAGATCGTGGAGGGTACCCAGTTGTAAGTACTAGTTCTAACAATCACTGAATAATTGCACATTAGCCAAGGACTATCTGTACAGTGAAAGAAAGAATTGTAAATCAGACACACAACTTAATAAATTTAACAGAAGATAAGAATAATGGGCTCCAATAATGGGGGCAGAAAGATTACCCACAAATAAGAGGTAAAGAAGGAATACACAATGCTTGTATTCTTGCTCTGTGCCCTGCTGGCAAAACTGCCTGAAGCGTACAGCTATGGATCAACAACTGAATTTCTCCTCAGAAGGAAATAATTCTATGTGTCAGCCAGAAAGAAGAATGAGAATAAATGAGCAAACGCTCCCTGCATGAGACAGGGAGAACAACAGATCAGGCCAGCAGAACTAGAATGCCAACAAAAAACTGGTTGGATTTGGAACTGACAACAAGTAAATCCAAAAGTATAAATTGCCAGAAGAATTTCTGCAAGGAAAAGCAACCTTACCAAAGAAAGAGTTGGATTGCGCTGCATATGTACTATATGGCTGAAAATGTATTGTTCCCTTAAGGAAAATATTGAGCTGAATGTGGGAAATATTGAACCAGCCTCTGGATATTGAAATTACAGTAGATTGAATTCAGGGGTTATTGATAAGTAAACTTAGTCCCTCATCTTTATCTATCAATCTGTATCAATCTATCTATATCAGGGGTGTCAAACTCATTTTCACCGAGGGGCCACGTCAGGGTAATGGTTGCCCTCAAAGGGCCACATGTAACTGTAAGACAGTATAAATTTAACCAAATTACTAAATGTTTTGCTTTTATTTATTTAAAGACAATCGGAATTTTGCAGCTCTTGTTGGCCACATAAAATGACGTGGCGGGCCACATTTGGCCCGCGGGCCTTGAGTTTGACACCTGTGATCTATACTTATGAAGGGTCACTGTTTTGTATAAATACAGTAGTAAAGAAAAAGTATTAAAACCTGTGGCTATGAATGGCCACCGTGTGCCCCATTTTCGGCCCATTCTGGGTAGCAGGGATCAGAACAGGTGGAAAATGGGGTACACAGAGGCTGAAAACAGGGCACGCAGAGGCCAAAAATGAAATGCGAGAGCCGAAAATGGGGCATGCGTAGGCGGCATTAGGCGATGGCAATCCCTGCAGCCTAAAACAGCTGATCATTGGGAGGCCGATCCTACCGACAATCAGCTGCTTGTGCTAATCAGGCTGTGCTGAAGCTGACCAGGTTGTTCGCTGTTTGCTGCAAGCAGACAAATAGCTGGGATGCAACTGGGGGCTGGTAGGTGGACGGGGCTTTGGCAACATTCGCTGCATAAGATGCACAGACATTTCCACCCACTTTTGGAAGGAGGAAGTACTTCTTATACTCTAAAAAATACAGTAGCTCAAAAAAAGAAATAAAGAAAAGCTCAAAACTGTCTAATTCAGATTGGGCTACCATGACTTTCTCCTCTCCCCCTCCTGCCTGCTTGCAGAAAAAAAACTTCAGAATAAATCATTATCCTCAAATGTGTGCAAAGGGTGGATTAATTGCATGTAATAATTCCTGGCTCATTCAATCATGCCATTCAAACAGAACTAAAAATTATTAAGACCTTCTCAAGATAAAGAGTTAGAACAATGTTGCTTCCAAATATTATTCAATTGCTTAGAATTAGACATTTAAACTAATATTGTAGATTGCAAATTATCTTCTATTTTTCCAATAAATATAAAGGACACTCTAGATATTTTAGAGGTAATTGTTTACTATGATTGTAAAGAAAGGATGTTAAATCGAATCATATATAAATAAAACATTTGATTAATAACATTATGTCTTCCCCCAAATATCTTCACATATTTTGTTTGTGGTACTTCAACCCGTGGTGAAATCTGTGTATTGGATGATATACCATAAATATTACTTTTTCACATTTTGTTAATCACATTTGGCACCTATTTTAATGATTTAATATTAGTATTATAAAGTACAGCCTATATATATTTTTAAATCTTTTTCCTGAGTTAATTTTTCAAGAAATGATACTAGGAAATATATTAACTTGAAGTTAACACACTTTCCTAAGTGGAACTAATGGTACAATTTGATCCTGTGTCAAGTTTAAGTGCTAGTAATAAATTCAGGTGAACATTGCTTTCTGTGACAAATCAGAAGTAATAATATTTCCTTGATCTCATTCTGATCTCCTGTCACTCAAGAGCAAGGTATCTCACACAGATGGCTCAATTTTTGAAATTTAACCTGGTTTGGGAAAAGCTGGATCAGCAAGAACAGACACACACACATACACAGACGGCATTGTAACTATCATAATCATATTAAGTTGTGAGTTGTGCTTTCAAGCATCTGCCTGAAATGTTGTATATGTTCCTTTTCTACTTCTCCAATTCAGTGAAATCAAAATCTCATCCTACATGTAATAAAGTGGACTTCACACTCTGATAGTTTTAAATGTACTGATGTAGAGTAGTTTAAATGTACTGATGTAGAGTATAAAGCATAGTAGCATAACAGACAGAAAATAAACAATAGACGGTTAGAAAGAGATGAAAAATAATTTACATTATTCCTATAGTTCTTTATATATTTTATTGCAATACCTCAAAAATAACTTATTCTGAAATGCACATAAAATTTTTGCTGTAATATAAACATTTTTGTATACTTCAAAGAACCTGACATGAAGATATCAGGTACAAAAAAAATGGTCATGAAATTTTGTGCTCTTGAATTTTGTACAGTAAGTAAACAGAATCAATCTATTTGTTTAATGTTAACCTGTTTTCTTAAAAATAAACAAATCTGAAAGTGGGAAAGCATACTAAGTTTATCTCAAAATGACAATATAAAAGCAATGTTATCATGATGCAAAGTATATCATGAAATAGTTCTTTCCAGACTTATTTTGCAAATAAGTAATTTATTCCAGGGCACTCTGAATGATATCATGACACCTGTTTTGATAGTTTCTTTCCCCTTTCCTCCCAATGAATATCTATGAGTCTAGGTCTGTGTGATTTCCATTTGATGTTGTACAAATGGAGTTTTTCTGTCAAATTTGCTCTAGCCTCCTAGATTTGAAGACAATGTAAGTAAAGGGGATGTTGAAATTACCAATAGCTCCTATTGAAACCTTTATCATTATACAGATGTCCTACTTCAATATCTGTATTCACACAACACAATAAGCCATAAAATTTGATTACCATGAACAATTTCACCACATAATATATTGGGCAATTAATACTTCATATTTTCTATTTTTCCTGTTGAGAGAGAAAGAAGAGGGGGGGAGGGAATATTCCAAGTCCATTGGACGAAAGTACAATTCATTTTATTAAGTAGTTTGTTTTGTAACATTATAATATAGAAAATACAGTCTTTTGAATTGAGATTTATTGAACCTTCTTTTTAGTTATGAAATGATTTCATATATTTAAAGTAATGTATTGTTTTTAAAAGAGAAAATGTTTTAAATTAACGAAACCTGACTTTCTTGGGAAAAGATTCCATATCATTAAAATTCCAAATCAAATCAAATCAAATCAAATCAAATTTTTATTGTAAATGCACAACACGTGTACAATGAAATTAAATGAACTTCCCTTGATGCAGCCCCTGCAAACACAAAATATGTCTCAATAACTCATCCCAACAAAAGTGCCCTCAATGGTGTTGTGTAACTTAGCACTGTGCTAATATTTGTATCAGGTGGAATACTATAACAGAAATCTCTCTAGGTAAATAAAATGGCCAACAAATTACAGTTAAGAATTCCACATCTGGAGAACAGTGTGTATAAGTAACTCTACTGTTAATACACCAGTCATTGTGTAACTCACTCCATTATAACACCAGGAGCTCAAAGCCACAACATCTACACGCACCGCCATCTTGGATGGAACACTAAATCCATCTTATTCATATATATAAAGACGTTGAATTTGCATACTTTTTTAAACCTGGAAAGTCTTTTGAAACACAGATAATTTTCATTTTGATGCTTAACACTGTGGGGGGGGGGGGAATACCCCAAAATGTGTCAGAATTCTTATGTATATCTGGTTTGTTAAGCTATCTTGGCTGATCTCAACAGCTCGGTAGGACCACATCTAGTTAGTTAGTTAGTTAGTTAGTTCACTTTATTGTCATTGTACCTCATACAACGAAATTAAATACCTTCTTCAGTG
>JAOYMU010000274.1:35417569-35428353 GCA_025802295.1 Psammodynastes pulverulentus
ATTTTTTCTCTTTCTCTCTGATCAAATGCTGTTAGATGAAGACACTTTTTCATTGTGGTAATCTCATGTTGTGTTATATTATTACTCTGGTTAACCTAATCCTCTTCTTTTTATGCTTTATGATATTTTGAAATGGAAAGTATAGCTGTGGGAAAGAAAATTTCAGTATAATTTTATCTGAGAAGATAATTGAAAATTCTACTTATTGTAAGAGATAAATTTGTGTATTTTTGACCAATAAAACTTTTTATGGAAAAAAAAAGAATTGTGGACTTGGATATCTTCTAAAGTTAATATATGTCTGTAGTCATAAAAAACACAACTGTAAATTCACTTTCCAGTAGATAGTTGAACCTCATAAAATAACACCTGACTATCCATGTATTAGAGTTTCCAATAGGACAGTAGATATTGTCTGGTAGTTCATGGAACTGAAACAGCTCTTTGTAACTTCAGGTTAACCTGAAAAGGATTACTTCAGGATATACATAAATGTGATAGGCAAGATTGGCAAACTAGTTAGCAGAAATCAATGTATGTGCAGTTTGCGAACAAAGGCAGAAAGGAAACCTCAAGATTAGCAATCTCACAGGAAAAGATAGAACATAGTAAATGATTGGTCACACTTGCCAGCTATTGACGTTACTATTAATTCCTTGTTTGATCACTGTGAGCAACCCAGAATCATTGGGAATTGGGCAGCATACCAGTTTAATTGTTATTATTAAATTATTATTAGTGTTGCAAAGTCAACTAGATGTTCAGTCTGGATCTGGAATTTTTATCCACCCATTGAGTGAGATAGCCAGATGTGAATGTTCAATGCTGTTAGAGGTATTGATGTAGAATTTAATTGTTCCCAGAAAAGCTGCCTTTTGCAATTGACTGGCTGTGAATTTGTCAGTGCTGATGGTTTCCAAGTGGTTATCCAATTGCTGTGGGATTGTACCAAGTCACCTATTACTATTGGTATTACCTTTGCTTTCTTTTATCTCAGTCATTCTATTTCTATTTGCAGGTTTTTATATTTTGTTATCTTCTCCAGTTTGTACTTATCTATTTCTGCTGTCGCCAGGTACTACCATATCCACCATCAAACTTTTATTGTCTTTATTATGGACAATTGTTAAATCTGAAGTATTATGTGGCAGGTGCCTGCCTGTGTGAATTCTAAAGTTCCAGAGCACTTTAGCTTCTTCATTTTCTACTCCTTTCTCTATTTCATGATCCCACCAATTATTATTATTAAATTCTTAAGCATCTAACTATATCCTACTGTTTTTTCTGGCCAGAAGGCAGTAAAATCACTGCGTCTGAAGTTATACTTCCAACAAACAGTAGTATTTATAATACCATTTTTATTCTATTTTTTTCTTTATATTTATTACTATATATACAGTTAAGAGCTGAACCTTTAATTCTAATTAAGTTTTAGTTCTTTTATTCTGATAAAATAATTCTATAGAAATTTTAAGATTTTAATTTTTAATGTTTTTAATACTTCCCACATCAGTAGTTACTAATCTGCATCAATTAAAAACTAGTTTTATAGGTTTAAGGCATAGCTTGTTCTTAATCTACGCAGTAATTGCTAATTTTATTCTGCTTATGTCTTGCTTTATGAAAAAAAAGATCAAAATACAGATTATAATTGGACAAATATAAGTTGGATTGCATATATTTTTAACTCTGTATTTTCAAAGTTAATTCAAATTTATGCATTTTGCTGTTTCCTCTTCTTCCCCTTTCATGTTCTATGCTCTTCCCATGTGCCTGATATTTTATTCTTTTGACTGGCTATGAAAGAAAGAAATATTTTGCAGCAGATGTTATATCATAATGAAATATAAAATTAAAGTCATAATTTCATTCACAAATTCAACAAACATCACAATACACTGTATGTATGTATGTATGTATGTATGTATGTATGTATGTATTATGTAAATTTACTACTTACTTAGGTTGTTGGTTCCACAGGATGATTTCTACTTATTGGATTTATCACTACAATTCTACTTTTGTCTATATATAATTTAGCCAGTTCAGAATCTTAGAATTTATTTCATTATAGTTATTAATACTATATTTATTTTTCAATATAAGTTAAGGATTGTTACATTCACTTGAAATTAATTGATATTCTACTTAATAGAAAACAGGAGGCAGAGAAATTAACCAAAGTGGGAGAGTACTGTTATTAATCAAACCAGATGAAGCATTAATACAACTGTGTTTACAATTCCATAAAACAATTCAGTGACTTCAAATACTATAAGTATTTTAACTAAACTTTATCTAGTGTATAATCATTATTTCTAAAGTATTATCATGCATCATGATTTTTACAGCTTCTTACAGAATTCTAGGAAATATGAAGCTTCAGAAATTATTTCCAATTTTATTTTCCTGGTAAATTATTCTTTAAAAACATTCTCTTTTTTCTCTCTTTTTTGATTAATTTATTTGTGCACAGAAGTACATTGCTAGGGCCATTAACTGGAAGATGAACTTAGTTACTGATTTTCTCAGTATGTGTCCTTAGTAAATGAGTTTCAGTAATATCACATCTTTGAACAAAAATAAAAATGATGGCTTTAAAATTTAAAGTCTATAGAATTAAAATACATACTGCACACAGGTTAGTTTTTTTCAAAAGGTTATATTATATAAAAGCTATTTATTTGAAAACTATTCATATTAGTATAATCACTGAGAATCATAGCCAATTTGATAGTACAAAATAATCATATTCATTTTCCTAGTGATATAGCTCTAGTAATTCACTTTACGGATAGTAACCTATTTGATGGAATCACACAAATACCTAAAGTAGTCCAGTGTAAAACACCATCTTGACACATAGTGTTTGAATTGTTTTTTCATTGTTTTTAATACACTTGTTTTATAAACTGCTGTGACCCATTGTTGGCCTGTATTAGATACTGTCTGTTTTCATTTTAATTATATTACAACTTTATAGCAGTTTTTATTAGAAACCAAAGGATCTTACATATGGGAGCACAAATGTACCGGTAGTACTTGTCTGCAACTTTAATGGCATGTGGGAAAGACATTGGAAGATGGGGCAAAGAGAGACAACATAGCCTGCAGCACATAATGGTTAAGACAGGAGATTCAGAAGAGACCATCCCTAATTTCTCAGGCTGTAAAGGAGATAGTTGTAGAAAATGACCAGGGAAGGATCAAACACATAATCAGTTTGAAATATTTTCATGCCCACAAGAGATCTAAGTCCAGTCCTTGAATTCAGTTGATTCTTATCTACCACTAATTCGCCTTGATAGTTTGTTGTTCAGATTCTTGTAGACAATACCATGAAATAAACTTGTACTAATTTGAATAACCTTGTTTCCTGATTTCTTGCACCTGACAATAGTAGATAAATTATATTTTCATTTGCAAGACTAAGTTAACGTAGAATGTACACAACAAAAAGAAAAAATGCTATACTTCCTCATATGTTGATACTGCATTTTATATTTTATATGATGATTTTTTGCTGAATTGGTAATTAATTTCAAACTATTTAAAAGGTTTTTTTTAAGGTGGAGTGGGGGGGGGGCAGGCAGGCAGGCATATTATTTTATTTTTGCTGGAAGCAGTTACTAAACTTCTGTGTATTGTCTGAACAGAACAGCTGTTTTTCTAATTGATGTTTTGCTGTTTCTCAATATCCAGTATCATTTTCACCTAAAATTATATTAAAGAACTAGAGAGATGACCTTGGGAAACAAAGACAGCAACAATTAGTAAAACATGATTTAATCCTAGTAAGAATATATCAGAAAGACAGTAAACTTTCTTTTTTTATCAAATGATTTTATGTTACTCAAAAAAGAATTAATTTTTTAAAACAAAAAAATCACAGAAACAAACAAAACAAACAAAGCATTAAAAAGTGCATTGAAAAGAGAAAAACATATACACAATAGTTAATTTTCTTTCATATAAGATAACAGGAAGAAAATGCTCTCAGGCAGTTTTGAGTAAACTTTGCATAATTATAAAAATATAACTGTTCAGCTTATTATTGGTTCTTCTCTTTTTTTCTTTTCTACCAAATTGGTCTTTACTGGGAAGATACTGGGAAGTCAGATTAGTTATAGTTTTTGAATAAAGTAGGTATTTATTTTTTTTTGCTTTCTTCTACCCAAGTAAGTACATTATTCCCAAATGAATATTCTTGTGATATCTTTATTTTGCAGGGCACATATAAACAGATATTGCAGACAGCTTTGCTTGCATAATGCATATAAACATTCATCATATCTTGAATAAAGTAATTTTATGGTCTGTGCTGAGCATGTTGTATAAATACTAACACTGAAGCTAACTTGCTTGATAATACTCTGGCCCAGTCTGCCATAGGTCCCAATGCCCTATGCCATGACCATCAGTCCTTGTACCCCCAATTCAAAGAGCTCTTTCATACATTAAATCAGCCCCAGAGAATAGGAGTCTGTCGCTAGAATCCAAAAGATTCTACTCAGCACCCAGCACTCAGCTAATCTAATAATCCATTGCCTCTTTCTGTGAACTCATCCCATATCCACTCCTCCACCTGGATCAGAAGAAAACTCATACCCCACTCAAAATGAGCCAGAAACTACCCTGCACTCACAACTCTCATTCAAAAGGGGGAAAATGGGTTTGACTCCATTTGGAACATATTTGTCAAACTTTCTGATACCAATGCACAATAGCCTTTTTAAAAAATAAAAGTGTAAAGGAAAGAAAATGTAAAGGAAACATTTAGGCCAGTGATGGCTAACCTTTTTCTTGTGGTGTGCCAAAAGTGCACACATGCGCAATAGCACGCACAGGCGTGTGCCATCACACACAATGCAATGTGGGTGCAACACACACCTGCACCCCCCCATACATGCACACACAATCCCACTGCCCCCTTCGGAGGGCTTCCAGAGCCCTGGAAAAACAGGCCCATTTCGGTACTTCTGGTATTTGTGGAAGGCCCATTTTTCGGCCTCCTGAGACTTCCCTCAACGCTCCGGGAGGGCGAAAACAGCCTTCCCGGGGCTCTGGAGGCCCTCAAGGCAAGCCTCTGCAGCCTCGGGAGGGCAAAAAACAGGCCTCAAACCAGCAGCTGGCTGGTGGGAGGCACACATGCATGCGTGGTGCAGGTTAGTTTGGCGATGGGTCGTGTGCCATAGGTTCGCCATCACAGATTTAGGTCATTGACTTCTTTCAGATAACAATTTTAACTGCAGCAATTTTAACTGCAACTGGGTATCCATACCTCCGTACCTAGATTGAACTAAGGAAAAACAGAATATGTGCATAGCAATACACATTTCAAAAATAAGTAGAAAAAACATACAGTATATATTTAAATAATTTTAAAAGAAAATTCCAATTTCCTATATTTCTTTAGTTTTCAGATAACTAATGCCCACATTTCAGCTTCCGTTCACTTTTCCCAACTTATTCAGTAAAAGATTTCATAGCCTCTGGTATATTTAAAAGCCATGCAGAATGGAAAAAATCATTTGCTTTGATCTGCAGCTAATTATATTACAAATGATTCAGTATCGGTGCTTTCTTAGGATCTTAATTCTATATCATCCAACTCTGTAATTAAAAATGAATTTTGTCTGCCAGAGGCATTTGAAACATGCCATATAAAATTAGTGCAAAAACCTCTATGGTTATTCATCTTGCTTTTATTTTCCCAAACTTTTATTAAACACAATAAACCCTTTCTATTGCTGCATGTAATCCTGGGTCATATCTGTTGGATATTAACAACTTTGTCCCTTCTGAGGTATGTGGTTACTGAAAGCATAGCCATTAAAGCTTATTCTACAGTGATAATGATGACAATTTATTGCCACCTCTAAGGGACCTTGCTGTTTGGAGGTATTTCTCTTGGTTAATTTATACCCACAAGACTTTCAACAATATGCAAAATAAGATTCAGAACATAAACTGTTCTAGTCATGAGGAGGAGGACATATTAGTATCCTATATAACTGGATAATTTTAGTTAAATATGAAGAAAAGAATCTGCACGTCTTCTGAATTTTAATTCAAAGGTACAAAAGTTAGCAATATGTTATAACAAAACAATTCCTATCTTAACTGTGTTCTATATAATAAATGTCATGTACCTTTGTATGTGACAAAATTGTACATTAGTTTAGATTATAGGCAAGGATGACTAGCATGATTCCTGTATCATATATCCCTATAATTCTATTCCTAATATGAAAACAGAGGAATAAAATGTTCTTGTCTAGAAACCATAGCATAATTTGCGTTGATATATTTCTTTGAGCAAAAGAGGCACTTTCCATTGTAATATGCTTGATATTATGAACAAAGCATGAGAAGTGGCTTTGAGATACCTGTATAAATGTATAAAAATAGGATGTCTTGTAGAATTCAATATGTGAGTGATGAAAACAAGTAGAGCATTAAGAAATGCTGTGGCTTGTAAATGAAAAGCTAGGGTGAAATGGTCTGAAAGAATCAATAGTAAAAGATAGCTTTATTTTCATTACTTTGCTTCATTCAGTGATGCAGCCTATTAAAAGGTACGGTGTATCCATTTTATTTGACATATTGAGACAATAAGGTTCAATAGCAAGAGAATATCATACAGCCATTTATCTTTTCTTACTATGTATAAAGGGCAAATTTCAGTATACCATTAGTGTTATTATTTCATTGAAGAATGGAATGGAATGTTGCTAGCAAATACTTAAACATTGGGGAAAAAACATTTTTTGTGAAGTTATTCTTCAAAAACAGCATTCAATGCTACCTAGACTGATATATGAACAAAATATCAGCGAAATTAATTTTGAAAATGAACATCCAGTAAAGAAAAAAATACATAAAAATGGTCTCAACATTTTTCATATGTTGTGTTACTGAAATAGGAAAGATATAAAATATTCAGCTTACCATTACAGAAGTTTTGATAGGGTTCAATAAAAATATAGAGGTTTTTTGTGTCATATATGCTTTCCATCATATGATGTGCTATATTCTTAATGAAAAATTAGAGTTTTGGAAAATGAAAGTTTCAAAATGGTCAATATGTTTGACTATTATATAGCAATAGCACAGACTTATATATCACTTTATAGTGCTTTTTACAGCCCTCTCTAATCGGTTTACAGAATCAGCATATTGCCCCCACAATTTGGGTCCTCATTTTACCCACCTCAGAAGGGTGGAAGGCTGAGTCAACCTTGAGCCTGGTGAGATTCGATCTGCCAAATTGCCAAATTGCAGGCAACTGGCCATAAGCAGAAGTAGCCTGCAATTACTGCACTCTATCCTCTGCGCCACCAAGGCTCTATTGGAAGACAATTTCATTTTTAAAGAATTTTATAGACTTATATAGATTTTCTGTAATTTCTTAGAATAGTCTTCTAAGATCAGATAAAAAAAATCAAATCTATTTTTGAAAATTTCTTCAATATGGGGAAATTAAACCTCTTAAGGAGGGCATTCCCTAATTTTTTACCTATGCAGGAAAAGACAACCTCCCATATCCTAACAGCTGTGATTATTGCACAGAGAATCTTATAAAGAGATTCTCCTATTGATAAAAAGAATGTTTAAAAATTGGTATTGCTGTTTTACCTTATTTTAAATTGTTTTCATGTTTTATTCTGTGACTTTAGTCTGGTTTAAGCTACTTTGGGGGAACGTAATTTTAAAGAATCAATTACAAGTATTTTTTAAAGTGACAAAACAAACAAATAACAAACAAACTAATGCAAGCATTGGGGATATGATACTGTTGCTAGAATTCAAACCAGCTATAGACTAAAGGAATGAAGTCAACCTCTTCTACACCAAAACAGAAAAATAAGTGATCTTGGCATTTGATATTCAAGACCATTTTAGTCTGAATAGCTTCTTAATATATAGAAAATATCTATCCTATTTTCATATCATTATTTATTAGTTGAGCTTGGATCTCCAATCCTTTTTGTATATTGTACTTCCATGTTCTAACACTATTTTAATCTGGAGGCTGATGTAAAACTAAATGGAAATAAAAACGTACTCAGTTGAACTTTGTTCGCTGCATAATCCTGGCAATGCAGGCTGACTTTCTCAAAATGTTGTTCTCCTTGTATGTGTCCAATCTGCCACAATGAAAAACAATAGGAAAAATATTTTGAACCATGATATGATAATCGTGATTTAGCATTTACAGGCAAAAACTCTTGCAGGTAAAAATTACTATAAATTTCAAGACAAGAAAGAAGATGCAGTAAGAAAAAAAGAACATGCAATGTTTAAATATATAGAATGATAATATAAATATATAAAAAAAATGAATATAAGTTAATCAAATGTCATGTCCATTTTCTAGATGCTACTAGAAATTACATCTTGCATTATAGCTTGCATATAACAAATAGAAAAAGATACTTTTATCAAACAAATAAAAAATAATGACAATTTACAAATAGACTGCAGAGGGCACCCATGTCCTACAATGCAGAACAAACTGCAGTTTCTATGTAAATCTTCCAGGAATAATACAAAATTGTAGAGTTGAAAGAAAATTTTAAAATAATGATGATATGCTGAAAAATATCAGATAATTTATTTTTGAATATGATTTCTATCATTCCATGCCTTCAAAGTGTATTAATCACACATTGTTAAAGAAAGGTGATAAAGGTTTAGCATTATTTTTTAAAAAATAGTAATTGCAGAATATTTTTATATGACAAAGGGTCAAAGATCTGGAAGAAACAAAGCATTGGTAATTGATACCAAACAGATGCATGAATAAAAGAATGAAATAAATTGCTCATTACAGCCTCATATTAAAATATTGCTTTTTTATAATGGACTACACGGTAATTGTAGCACAACTACTATTTTGTCAGCATGCATTTATTCTAGGTTTGGACATGCAAAAAATAAGTAATAAAAGAAAAGATTGTTGTAAATGCTAAGCATTATTTGTCATGTCCATGTTAAAACTTAAGATAGGTCCATATCAGACACCTACCATTTCAACCACTCCATTGCCATAAGAAATTATGCTAATTTTAAGGAACTCATATGCAAAAAAAACCAAAAAGAGGTTCATCTTGATCTGACCAAAGGTAAAAATAGACAGGTATAGCAGTTCCCATGGTCTGAAAAGACTTTAGAGAGAGAATGGACAAAACAGGATCCTCTCCAGCAATGTATTGTAAAGTGCTTTATATCATTTAATCAAATACCTCCATTTAGTAATCGGGATATATCTATTTAATTAGGTTGGGGGAGAGAGGATGCTATGTATGATTATTTAAGTGCAATCTCTAACAAATGAAGTAAATACATGTTCATAGGATTTCCCACTGTAAGATTTTTTTTTCCTGTTCATCCCCATGTACGCATTATTTCTGTTTCAGATATCCTAATATTTTGGATTTAAATTGAAGAAGACATATAGAAATAAGAGGCTGAACCAATTTTGATGGATGCTGTTTTTGTCAGTAGATATTTCTGAAACACATTCACATAATTATTAAGCACTATCAATTTTGTCCATCAATTTTTATTCATTTTTTTTAAATGAAGAATTTAAGTTGGAGACTATCGTGACATAATTTTGTAGTGAATTCTATAAATTAAGTATTCACTCTTAAGTGCCCACAAATGGGGAAAAATTCTTCCTAACCAGTCCATGTAAATTTAATTATTATTTAAATTGAAATATTATTCTTGATATATTTTAGTCCCCTCATTTCTTTTTAAAAGGAAATGTTGTAATATTCTTTCCTTTCCTTACATGGAAATTGGTTTGCAACAATCTCAAAAACCATAAAATTACTTTAATAGTTAACCATGTTGTTAATTTAATTTAGTCAGTGAAAGATTTCTAAACTACAAGCCTGAACCAAGAGTCTTTTTCATATGTTCTGAAAAAGAATTGGTCAGAATCTGTCATCTTTATGCAGAGCAAAGTATAGTATGAATCAGACTGGTTGAAAAGATTGACTTTCTCTCTCCATTACCATTTAATTAACTCTAGACAGAAGTGTATTCATGCTCAATGATATTATCACATCTATATTAGTTTTTTTAAAGGTTATTTGTTTATAGCAATATTTATGTACTAGCTATCAGATTCATAAGAATACTCAGTCTTGCTCATTATAATGTAACACATTCTTAACAGTGTTTTAGAAACAAGAATACTTTCTCTAAAATAATAAAAGAAGATAAAATAGAAATAAAATCAACCTATTTAGTCTCTAATTTAAAAAAAATCTCCTGAAGTAAAAGCATTACTTAGTTAGTTCTATTGATTATATGGATCAATCCCTTCTCTGTCAATCTTTCACCAGGAACAGCTGTTCCAGTGACATTCCAGTACTGTTCCCTAGTATTAGCTTCCTCCTAGTCTACTTTCATTTAACTTGCCAAATAGAGTATTTTTCTAGTCCATGATCTGCTCACCTATAATAAAAGTATGTAAGTTTTGTATGTAAGATTACTTAATTATCACTTCAAGAGAATAGTGCATTTTTATTTCTCTCAGCACTATTAATTGATTCTTTCCTTATCCATAATTTAAACTTAGTATATTTATTGTTTTGCTCTTAATGATATTGCTATAAAAGCTATGCCTTTAATTACTCTGAACTCTGTTGTAATATAAATATAACTATCCTTCATAAACTTGTTTATGTTAATCTTCCTCCCTACCATTAATCTCCTCTCTATATCTCTAATGCACTGTTTATTTATTCAAAGAAATAAAATTATCC
>JAOYMU010000274.1:35473614-35485640 GCA_025802295.1 Psammodynastes pulverulentus
CAGTTGCACCCTGGACCAGCCGGCCTCAGGGTGGGCCTGGATACCATCGCCCACACAGAGAAGGAGCATATCAGGTAAGACCAATGCCCTTCTCCTGTGTGAAGTGATGGTATCCAGAAAAGGCATGGGACATACCCAAGCTTAAGCATCTAATGGGTGGACTGCTGATTGGTCCAGGCCTCTTTCTCCCATCACTACACTTTGTAGCACACATCTACCAAAAACAGCATCAGCTGACGCAAATGCGTCCAGCCTGTAGTGGCGAGTAAATGAAGATGGTGAAGCCCATGTCGCCGCCTGGCAAATGTCCTCCACCGATGCCTGTGCTGCCCACGCAGCTGTAGTGTCCGCACTCCTTGTAGAGTGCGCCATGATACCGTCCGGCACCTTTAAGTTCTGACTTGAATAGGCTCAGGTTATTGCAGCACGAAGCCAGCGTCCAATTTTAGATGGATTAGCTCTGTGTCCTATTGAGGGCTCTTTGAAATTTATAAAGAGAGCCTCCGTTCTTCTAAACTGAGCTGTACGGTCTAGGTATATGCGCAATGCGCGTCGTATGTCCAATCTGTGCCACCTTTTTTCCTTCTGATGAGATGGCTGCGGGCAGAAGTTTGGAAGCACTATTTCCTGAGCCCTATGGAATAATGAATTAATCTTTGGAAGGAAGGTGGGGTCCAACCTAAGGACCACCCTGTCCTGATGAAAAATGCATAAGTCTTTTCTCATGGAAAGAGCCACACACTCAGAGATCCTTCTTGCTGAGGTTACTGCAACCAAGAAGACCACCTTATAAGTTAATAGCTGTAGATCAAGAGACCTAAGCAGTTCAAAGGGTCTGTCAGCCACTGCATCCAGAACTAGCGAAAGGTCCCAAGAAGGGAATCTATGGATCACAGGGGGTCTCAAATTGAAAGCCCCTCGAAGGAACCTCCTCACCAAAGGCAACTGGGCCAGCGAGGTTGACTCGTCGCAGCCTAAAACCGATGATAGGGCAGCCACCTGTCTCTTCAGTGTATTAGGAGAAAGACCTTTCATCAAAGACCTTCATCCTGCAAAAAGGTCAACAACTGAGCCACTGACAAGTTCATACAGTCCACACCGAGACCCTCACACCAGGCGCGAAACTTTTTCCACGTCGCATTATATATCCTCTGGGTGGATGGTCGATGTGCCGCCAAGATTGTTTCTATTACGCCTTCCAGAAAATCCTCCGCTCTCAGGATGCCGCGCTCAATAGCCAGCCTGTCAGATGTAGCCATTGCGGGTCGGGATGATTGAGCGGGCCTTGACTGAGTTTCACCTTGTCTTATGGAATCCTCCACGGCTTGTTTATTGAAAGATTGACCAGGTCCGCGAACCAAGGTCTTCTGGGCCAGAAGGGAGCCATCATCATGACCCTCGCCTTCTGCTCCAATATCTTCCTGAGAACCGCAGGTATTAATGGGATCGGAGGGAAGGCATATAGCAGGGTCCGAGGCCACTGGCAACGAAGAGCGTCCACCCGTTCTGCCCCCACCGATGGAAAGCGGGAGAAGAATCTCATCAGCTGGGAATTGGCTGGTGAAGCAAAGAGGTCCACTTGTGGAGAGCCGAATCTCTGTGATAGCTGCCTGAACAAGCTGGGGTCCAATTTCCACTCAGCTTGGTCCACTTGCGACCTGCTCAGCCAATCAGCCTGAAAGTTCGCCGACCCCGAAATTTGTTCTGCTCCGATGGATAGCAGATGGTTCTCCCCCCAAAGACACAATAATCTGGCCTCTTCCATGAGGGCCTTTGAATGCATGCCTCCCTGGCGGTTGATATGGGCCTTGGCTGCCACGTTGTCTGTTAGAATTAGAACGTGATGTCTCCTGATCATCTCGGAAAATGCCTCGAGAGCTAAATGAACCGACCGGAGCTCCAACCAATTGATGTTGTTCATCAACTCCTGTTTTGTCCATTCTCCTTGAGCCATGCTCGACCAGCAATGAGCTCCCCAACCCCGGAGACTGGCATCCATCGTAATGATGATCCGTGAAGGGTCGTTGAAGACCGTCCCCAATGATACTGCTGTTGAGGACCACTAGCGAAGGGACTTCCGAACCTCTATTGGAGTCTTGACTCTCCTTCTGGAGTTGGCTTTTCCCGCCCTCTGGAAGGGGAGGAGGAACCATTGCAAGACGCTGGCATGAAAACGAGCCCAAGGCACAATCCCTATACAGGAGATCAGCTTGCCAAGGAGCTGGAATAGGGATGCCAGGGAGACCACACTGGACCTTCTCACCTGATAAACCAAGGTTTTGATGTCCTTCAACCTGTCCGGGGAGAGATAAACTTGCATTTCCAATGTATCTATCACCGCTCCTAAATGTTGGAGCTGCATGGACGGCACCAGATGACTCTTTGCTGTATTCACCGAGAATCCATGCTGTTGTAGTACCAGGATGGTGGTCTGAAGGCCCCTTTGAGCTTGACGAACAGACGAGGACTGAATCAGTATGTCATCCAAATAGCACTGGATTCTTATAGGTTGAGATCGTAGAAAGGCCGCCAGTGCCGACAAAATTTTGGTGAATACTCTTGGTGTTGATGTCAGTCCAAATGGAAGGGCCTTGTATTGTAAGTGATGACCCTGGTAATAGAACCGGAGGAATCGCCGGTGAGGCTGGTAGATGGCAATGTGGAGATACGCTTCGGTGAGATCCACCGAGGTAAGGAGGTCTCCGTCCCTGATCCCTCGAAGGATTGAGGTCAAGGACTGCATTTTGAACCTCTTGTACTTGATGTATCTGTTTAATTCTCTCAGATTCAAAATTGCCCTCCAGCCGCCTAATGTCTTGGGGATAACGAAGAGCCTTGAGTAAAACCCGTGCCCCACCTCCTCCTGAGGCACCGGATCTATGGCCTGGATCGTCAAGAGGTGACGTATCGCCTCTGCCACGAGAACTGCTCTTGAAGAATTTTGTGCTGCAGGACACCTGAGAAATCTTGTGGGAGGATGGTTGTGAACTCCAGTTTTAACCCTGATCTTATTGTGTCCCTGACCCAGCTGTCCGATGTCGTCTTGTCCCAACAGTCGCAGAAGATGGCAAGCCTGCCACCAATTGGGACGTGAAGTTTGGAGTCAATGGGACCAGCGGAAGGGCCGGCCACCGCTGCCACGAAAGGACTGTTTAGAATTTGCCTGGGCCCTGTTCCTGTCCTTAAATCCCTGGTTGGGCTGGAAATCTTGTCTCGAGTTGAAAGGTCTTGAGGACCTTTGAAAGGTTGGTGCCGGGTAAGAAGGCCTTGACGTGTAACTCCTAAAAGAAGGCGGGGATAATCGTTCCTGTCTGCGCATTAGACTGGGCAATCTTTGTTTTTTATCCCTGGACTCGATTAAAACCGGGTCCAGGACTTCACCAAAAAGTTTGCCCACCTTGCACGGTGCCGACGCCAGCTTCCATTTTTTCTTGCCGTCTGCTTGCCAAGGTTTAAGCCATGAGAGACGCCTAGCCGTCGTGGAGGAAGCCAAGGCCCGGGCCCCAAATTTTGCCGAGTGAAAAGTGGCATCTGCCGTGTACTCAGTAGCTGCTACAATTTTATTGAAGTCCTGGTGAGTGCGGACTTCATGGACAGGCACTCTTTCTTGTAATTCCTTTAACCACAACAAGGCCACCCTAGAGAAAAAGGAAGCCGCTGTAGCGGTCTTGACGGCCCAGGCAGCCGCCTGGTGCGCTTTGCGCAAAGTCAACTCCATCCACCTCTCCTCCGGCTTTAGGACATCTTCTGCATCTGCCAATGAAGCAGATGGTGTGGTAAGGGCCACCACGGGCTTGTCCACCTCAGGGGTGTCCAAGATTTCTGTCAAATCCGTTGATACGTTAAAGTACTTCTTATCAAAGGCCGTCGGGCTAGCGTATGATCCAGGTACTTCCAATTGTTTAACAACCTGGAGAAAGAGCTTAGAAGTTGGGATGATTCGGGGGCCTCTGAGAATAACACCTCTGCAGGGTTGGCAGACCGATCTAGTACATCAGTCGTAGGCAAGCCCAAACCTGTGACCGCTTTAGCCTTGGCCAATAATGCCTTAAACATATGGGGCTTGAAAAGCCCCTTGAAAATTGGCTGATCATCTAACAGGCCCTCTTCTTCAGACAGTTCTCTGACTATCTCTCCTTCCTCTATTTCCTCATCCTTGGGTGAAGATTCATCATCTGAACCCCTAGGGTAAGGAGTCCCCGCAATGACCTGGGTTGAGGGCCAGACATTGGATGCTTGTATAGAAGAAGGTACCCTTATATCCCCTAACTGGGTTGTATGAGCTGTAAGCTGTAAGCCAGCCTCATACCCACGCCTCATTGCCTCAGAAATCAACCACTGAAAGTCTATGGGTGGTTGCTGGTTGGTAAAGGCTGCAGTCGAGGTGGAAGGAATCTGTGGGGCTGCTGGAACCACATTCACTTGAGTAACTGTCTGCCCTGCTGTCATTCCTGTCATTATGAGACCAGGAGAAAACCCAGATGGAAGTGACATAGGCCCCATGGATAATGGGCCTGGTGATAAACTTGAAGGAATTGCAGAAGAAGTGGAGGGGCCTTCGTCAGATCCTGTGGCCACCTGCAATTGCCTATAGCTGTGATGTTCTGTCTCTAAATCCAATCTTCTCCTCTTTATCCCTCCTGAGGGTGGGGGATTAGAGTGTCTGCCATCTGCCCTAGGGACAATTAGACATTGATCCGATGGTAATGGTAGGCCAGAACGCTCTGCTTCCCTGGCTCCCTTTTCTGCCTGTCTCTCTAAGGCCTTTTGAAGCCTCTGTTCTGCTCTTTCCTGGGCTTTAGATACCCTGGCTTGAGAGATGGCTTTAGCCATTAATTTGGCAGCCTTGGTTCTTGTCACCTTTTTTGACTTAGCTGCCTCAGTAACAAGATCCAAAGAAGCCTCCATCTCTGTATTGTCAAACCGTTCTTTATTCCAGCCGGAAATAAAGGCTCTGGTTGATAAAAAAGTCTATTCTACTCACTGCAGCTGCAGGAGAATGTACACGCTGTGTGATCAACTCAAATACCAGCAATCTCTGCTCTCAGAAGAAGTCTCAATGATCAAATTTTCAATCGGTTTAGCTGCTGTGCTGATACCAAGCTCCCAATGGTAGCTGGTTGCTGAGGCACTGAGGGAAACCGTTACCCTTTACTGCGACTGCGCAGCTCCACAAAGGGCAAACAAAATGGCGTCCACAATACCTAGCCTTCGGACCTTATCAAAATGGTGACCGTCAGTCCCAGCGTTTGCAAACGCTTCCTCTGACTTCGGTAACCATGACGACGTGCCCAAAATGACGGCTGTGATATTTAACGGGCTCCGAATGCCCCAATTTCATTGAAATAATCACCACAGTTTCGGAGCTCCCTTGTCAGGTAGCCCTCCACCACCTCGCCATGCTCCCCTTAGCTTGCAAGCCGACCGGGAGACAGATAATAAGGGACAATTAGGCCCTTCGAAAATGTTCCAAAATGGCGGCCGCGACTGACAGTGAAGCCGGAAATACTAATTTTAATTCCTACTTCATATAGGCAACGTTGTGGGCCGTTAAAACCCCTTGTTTATCATCTCTATGGCCTAAAATACTCATAGTATCTAATTTTTCCTTTTTTTCTTAACTGTAAATTGCAACACTCACCTATCCGTTCCAGGAAGAATGGAAGATTGTGTCTATTCAGAGCAAAAGACAGAGTTGAAACTGCGGAAGATGGAGGAGGTGTGTCCTCAGTTTTGCACACTCTGTCTAGAGCTAGGAATAGAAGAGTCAACCCATGCTTTTCCTGGATACCATCGCTTCAAACAGGTGAACCTCAAATTCACAATCTCAGAAAACTAGAATATTATGAAAAAGTTCTATATTCTAGGCTCAAAGTGTCCCACTCTAATCAGCTAATTAAGCCGTAACACCTGCAAAGGGATCCTGAGCCTTTAAATGGTCTCTCAGTCTGGTTCAGTAGGAATCACAATCATGGGAAAGACTGTTGACCTGACAGTTGTGCAGAAAATCATCATTGATGCCCTCCATAAGGATGGAAAGCCTCAAAAGGTAATTGCAAAAGAAATTGGAGCTGAAGACCGCTATTGAAGCATCCTGGTCTTCCATAACACCTCAGCAGTGCCATAGGCTGATAGCATCCATGCCATCCCGCATTGAGACAGTAATTGATGCAAAAGGGGCCCAAACCAAGTACTGAGTACACATGCATGCTTATATGTTTCAGTGGTCCGATATTGTTCTATGTACAATCCTTGTTTTATTGATTTCATAACTTATTCTAATTTTCTGAGATTGTGAATTTGGGGTTTTCATGAGCTGTAAGCCATAATCATCACAATTAGCCAAATCAAGGCTTGACCTATCTCGCTTTGCATGTAATGAGTCTATCCCATATATTAGTTTCACCTTTATTTACTGAAATAAATGAACTTTTGCATGATATTCTAATTTTTCGAGTTTCACCTGTATCTCCACATCTCTAAAAGGGTTTGAGAAAGTAAAGTAGATTTTGCTAGTTATGTAAAAATTTCCTGGGACGCACTGTTCCCAAAGCATGCATTTTGTCTCTTAATATGTATGCTCATTACCTATATAGTAGATAATTACCAAATATCACCAAACCATGTTATTTGTGGGATTGTCTGCCTCAACTAGTTCTTGTTCGTTCAATGTATTCCAACAAAATAGGCATGCTCCAAGTTTCTTATGATCTGATGGGATATTTCATGGGACATAGGAGTTGTGCCTTACATTTGATGCTTACCTGTGGAATGATCTTCCCACTAGGATTCTGCTGGCTCTGACCCTGTTACCTTCAAGAAGACTTTGAAAGTTTTCTTCTTCTTTTTAGTTGTCTTTTGGTTATACTGTAATACTGTAATTCAGTGTTATTATATACTGCCCAGAGTCAACATGCAGGTATTAAAATCCATGGCAAATCATCCAAAGGTAAATTTAAGTGTAGACAACTATCCTGCTCCTATTGGCTACGTGGCCAATAAATTTCAGGCTCCTCTTTGGCAGCAGGAGTCAGGTCTCTCTCACTGTACCAGAAAGCCATCTTCCTACTTGGCAATCATTTGGTGGTAGAAGACCCAGTTTTCCCATTTCTTTTTGAACAAGGAAAGGGAAGTGGGGCATAAGCAGCTTTTTGGACTAAGTCCCATGCAGCAAAGGTACTCGCCTTGTTTTTAGCCTAATTGCTGAAACAATTGCAATTTAGAAACATATTAAACACATGCCTGTAAACCTGCAAGGGAGAATTACTGCTTTAGTGCTCATTTCCTAACTCTATTGGATCCCTCTGTGGAATTGGAGAGCTTACAGAAGATCTGTTTCCCTTCCCTTCTTATCCCAGCTTAACTATACTTGGTGAGAGACAAATAACATAGTTGTTAACTAACATAGTTACCTTGTACTTTAATTTGATTTATTTTTTCTCTTTTAAAATGATGTTTATATTTATTAGCTTTTAACATTCCTAAACTAATAAACAAGCTGGAGACTAGTTCCAGATAAGAAAAGTTTGTTAGTACAACTTGGGGTCTGACTTATCTCTTTCATGAACTCTAAACAACCTTTTTCTTTACAATTACTCCCCTTCTGATGGTTCAGACCTCCTTTTAATGAACATGTGTTATATTATGGGATACAAATATGTAACATGTCTGACTCCATGTAACTGATGTCCTATGCAAAGGGGAGGTTACTTTTGTTCTATCCAATCAACTTTCCTCTTCCATTTTCTTTGTTGTGTTAACTATAAAAAGAAGGGCTTGAGGTTCTCTCTTCCTTTTTTTCATAGAGAGATCAGGGTACTCTAATAAACTGCTTTTAAATGACCTTCCAACTCAGTTGCTTATTGGGAAGATAAACTGAGGCAGAACCTAGAGCCAGATTTGGCTTTCATTTGGGAACAGAGAAGTGGGAAGACACAAAAGGGATTTTTTCCTCCATAACTCTTTTGCCATGGTGGAGAGAAGAGAAGTAGGGCTAGAGAACAGAAAGAGAAATACCTAAATGGCTCCTTCAGTTATCCCATCCCACCAAAATATCACTCTGATGGATCAGAAAACTGGTGAGTAAAAACCCACAGTAACTTAAACATTTCCTCCTGTTCTCCCTTCCCTCAGTTTGTTTGTTTGTTTGTTTGTTTGCTTGATTGTTTGATTAAAACCAAAATTCTTGTGGGGCAGCACTTCTTGAAGCTAACAGATTATTTACCCATTGTCTCACTGGACAGCAGCACTTTAGACCTTAGTATAATTTATACCTGACCTGCCTTAGTAGGGTAGGTATACATTATAGTCATATTTAAAGTATCAGGAATCAAAGTTTCTCCTAAGTATATTCAGCTCTTGTTCAGTATAGGTTTCAACAGATAATATTCACAAAGCTATTATAACATGCTGAATTAACAGCTAATGAAATATTTGATAATCTCTTTCTTATTTAAACAAAAGCCAGCATTTAAGTTCAGGAAACCGTGAACACATATTCATTGTGCATCTTCAGCCATTTTTATCTTATTATGAAGAATTTTGAAAGACAGTTGATCTAGCAAAGAAATATGACCTTTAAATCCACTGAGGTGTTGCAGAGTCTAATAAAAAACATACTGTGTAAGGTTTGAACATCCTTTGAAAAAGGAACTTCAAAATATTCAGGAGGTCACATAAAGCACCTGCTTTTGAAAATTTAAAGCAGCTGTGACTTTTTACAGAGATTTTATGGCTGCTTCATAAACTGGTCCAGATGTCTCACATCTGCACAGTCACTTCACATTATAAAAAGAGCATATAATTGGGAAGGCTCTGACTCCTGAAGAAGTCTGACTGTATTTTGAGAACTTTATATTGTATGTTGCACTTTAATAAGGTAGTAAGTGTATGTATGATACCAAATTTAAAATAATAATCATAGTATTTCCAACTTTATAATTGTCAGAACATTTGAGGGAATTGAATAATATATCAGTGCTGAATCATACCAAATTTATTCCTAGTCCATGTCTACTTTGCTTTTAATGTCATAATTAATCCATTGTTAAGAAGTCAACATCTGTGTTTTTCTATTGTATTAGAGTACGAAAGAAAATGATGCCTTTTTGCAAGTGATACCTTTGAATAACAAAAAAAAAATGAAAATGGCTTATTCAAGGAAAGAAGAAAGTTAAATGATACTGCTTGTTTCAAATTCACATCATTAATACAAGATATTAATTTATAGCTATTTTCTGATATGTAGGAAGTTATTAAATTATGTAACTGCAGTATTAGATCAAAAGGGCCTTTGCTTTCTGAGGCAACTGATTTTTATAACTGTTAACATATGTTTCTCAGCAATTTGTTAAATTTGTGATATTTTTTATATTGTGGTATGTTTGTTTCTTGGTTTAATTAGGCTGGGTGTGTATTTTTATTTAAACACTTTCAGCATAAAAATAATAATTTTGAGACAGAAATCACTACTTATTAATAGAAAATTTTGTATTTCTTCGTGAGGAAATCGGTAGTGACATAAGACACTAACTATGATGGCAAGGCCTCTTGTTTCAAAATTCAAAAATTGAATATTCTTCAGTTTCCTAAAACATTACTAGAAGGGCCCTTTTTTAACCAACTAAAACTTCAAAAATATATCCTTACCTCTTTGGCCTGATTTTTTATTTATAGAATATTAGAATTTTCCTTGCATTGATGTTGATTTCTGTACTCTAGGCAGTCTGTACTCTATGCAGTTAAAATTTTTTCTGATGGTAAACTGCTGTTTAAATACATGTACTATTCATTACTTTAGTGTAAAATCCAACCATTCTTATAGGAAACAACAATTTATACTGACCTTGTACCCCTTATTGTCTCAAAGCTGCAAAGCAACAATTTTCCATTGTATGATGCATTTCAGAACAAAATGAGATAAATGTTCTGTATCAACAACAGAAGCATTTTCCATTAAAAATATATGTGTGAATATGTCCTGCATGAAAAGAACTATATTATACCTTTTTGTTATATAGTCACAGTATTTAAGTTAAGGACAATGTAATATCAGCATATTTGTGTTTCATATGCCTGTATAAATTATTTGAGAAAGGAGCTTACTCATCAAAAGAAATGTTCTTTTAGATCATCACAGCTACAAAGTAGCTATTTCAGCAAGGTGACTTTGAGGGATGATCCAGAGGTGTACTCATGGATGATTCGCACTAATTTGCACCTATCTTATAGTTAATAGCCATTGACATAGATTGGTCTTAAAGCAGGTAATGCAATTGTTCAACTTTTCAACAGACTTTATAATTTAACTATATTTTGAAATGCTGATAACAGTTTATTCATGTTTGATAACTAAAACATGAATAAAAATCTCAACTTGTTAAGCCCATGAATTATCTACTTAGACTCCCTGAGATTTCTCAGATCAGATTTTAATTATGCAGTTCTACTTCATGTAGGCACTTTTCCAGTATCTTGATATACTTTAGATTTATAACATAGCAGTCCAATTGTTTGACTTGCCTGAGTTGTACTGAGCAAAGAGGAGTTGTCTTGGGCTGCATATAAAATATCTAATATATAAATGCATTAGTTAATATATTAATTGATGTATATAAATAACAAACTTCCTTTATTTTTATATTTTCTACGACCTTGAGGTGGTGCATCTGTAGCTGTCCAGGTTTGCATAATCTGTAGGTTGGGACATCCCTGCTTTAAAACATAGAGCTTGAAAACATGAAGAAAAGAAATATGTAACATACTTTCACTAACATTTATTATAATGTTTTATTATGGTCTAAACTGGAGGGGATAAACTTTTTTTTTCATGAAATAAGTGCTGCACCTTATCTTTCTTTTTGAGTGTGTAAGAGATTTTTTTTTAAAAAGTTGTTTAAAATATTATGGCTTTACAAAAAGAAATATTGAAGTACAGCAGAGTACATAAAGAAGAACAAATCAAAACAAAGACCCAAAATAACTGCCTTAATGACTCAGGAATTATCACATGTGTGAAGCTATTTCGAGCTTGATTGCGTGTTTTATCAGTAGTGGTCAGAGAGCTTCAAAATCACTTATAAGCACTACAGCCATCCCCAAAAGACATGTCCTTTCCTCACTATGCTATTGCAAGCTAAGTTGTTGATTACTGAAGGGCCAATGCTTATTCCCTACCATTGCATCAGCAAAGAAATACTTAATTCAATGCAGTGCAAAGTTTCAGTCCTCTATTTCTTTTGTCTGCGTCATTTTAGCAAACTGATGGAAGGCAGCATTAAATTAAGATTGTACCAAGAAATAGAGAATAATTTAATTTAACCTTTACTGGAATCAAAGACAAACTGCTAATATAAGAGAAAAACTTTGGAAACTTAATAGAAAATTATCCATAATAAAATAGAAAGCTGATCCTTAATCACAACACCTTAAATCAGCAATCCCCGACATTTTGAGCGCCAGGGAGTTTTTTTCCATGGATTGGAGAGGCTGTAGTTTCACATGTTGCCTACATTCTGCAGATGGGGCTTCACTTGTTTGCGCGGCCTGGTTTCTGGCATGTCGCAGACCAGCTTCCAGACCACAGACTGGAAGTTGGGGACGCCTGCCTTAAATCATAAAGCTGGTTCATACTTCATTCAGTTCAAAATCAGTAGGCTCACTGTTGCCTAGCATACCTTATCAACAGCACAAAAATGATATATATCATATATAACAATGTAACATATATAACCTGTGCAACTGAAAATACTTTTTAGGACCTCACAGGATCAAGGGGAAAAAATATCACCAATGGGCTTTTCCATCAAATACTATGAAAAAATATAAACCTATTCATAATTTATTCATGTAGGATACAAAATATAATAATAAAAATATAGAAAAGCATTACTTGCATGTATAGTATGCCAATATAATTTTAAAGGAATATGTTTGTCTACATCAGACTATTTTCAATTCAATTCAATTCTTTATTGGCCAAGTGTGATTGGACACACAAGGAATTTGTCTTTGGTGCATATGCTCTC
>JAOYMU010000274.1:35798702-35809425 GCA_025802295.1 Psammodynastes pulverulentus
GGCCCTGGATTACTTGGGTCAGGTCCATGGCCGTCATGGAAGCCATGAACTCCCGAGCTACCTCCGACGACCCCCCGGCCGATGGCAGGTTGAAATCCCCCATAACCAATAGTCTGGGGGTCTCAACCGCCACCGCGGCGATCGTTTCGAGGAGCTCGGGCAGGGCCGTCGCCACAAAGCGGGGAGCCAGGTAGGTGACGAACAGGCCCAACTGCCTCTCTAAACCCCACTTCACGAGAAGGGACTCACAGCCGGTCGTCTGAGGCACAGTGATCTCCCTCGGTTTGAGATCTTCCCTAACCACAATCGCAACCCCCCCACCCCTGCCAGAGGCTCTAGGCTGATGAAAACCAAAATAACTATGGAAGAAGGCATTTGTCAGCAGAATTCCTGGACAGGATGAAACTGAGCAGATGACTGTCCTTGATAACATCTGGCACAGGTTCATCCCTGAGGCACTCTAAAGTGTGCATGAGAAATGTAATGTTGGGAGAATAAGGAAAACAGCACTTTCAAACTGGAACAACCAAAAATGTGTCTTTGCTGTCTCACCTGTGGTTTGGGTGTGATATGGACCTATTCCTCAGAATAGTTAGTAAAGAATCTTGATGCTGCAGCAAAAAGAAAGTAAGTCCTCAAAATCCAGTTTTCTCCCCAAAATATGATTCTTTACCTGCGTCTGACATGCAATTATTAGCAGTTTATGATATTCCCATATTCCTATATATTCATAATGATATAGAAGCTGCCTATCCATGCTTTCTGGCATATATTTTAGCCCTTTCATTCACAATTAAAGGTCTGTTTTCATTTCCCTGCCCATATTAATAAAGTACTAGTAATGATTCTCATTCCCTCTGCATTTCCTCAGAAAATTTGTTATTTTCTTTCTATTTATCATTGCAATACTCTGTGTTAGTTGAATTAAGTGGAGTTACATGATGAAGATAATAGAGCTGGTTATTTATTTATTTATTTAGCGTATGGCACATGTTAGCCAGGGATCACCGAGGTGGCTGCCTGCCTCTGTGAAAGGAATTTTTTTGCACGGTGTTATCTTTACCCATGGGATGCCTGAATGGTGTTAGGCAATCAGGGGAGACTCCTTTCTTGTCCCTCCACAGTTTATTTGCCATAACAGCTCCTTCTTGTCATAACCGGTAAGTTGTGCAAAAAATTCCGCAAACAGTTCTCTCAAATTTTCTTTAGAATTTTCTGGCAGGCCTCTAACTCTTACAGCAAATTCCGTCGCTTTGTATTGAGCTAATAACACATCAGCTACTGTTTCCTCTTGGAACTGGGCCATTTTTTCTTCCAGGATTTTGTGACTTTGATATAAATTCTCACATTTAGTCTCTATTTCATCAATGTGGTCAACCATTAATTCCATAGCTTTTATAACCCTTTGATTTAAGTCCATATATTTCTTTTGAAAAAAGTCTTTCATTTCCTGCATTTCTTTGTTCATCTGATCTTGAAATTCCAGCATCATATCAGGTAGAGATCTTAAATCACTTTGTATGTCTAGTTGAACAAAACAACACTTTGTGTAAAAGATCCCAAAAAATCATACTATTTTCAGCTTGTCTCAAAAATGATGTAAGTTTTTTTGATAAATAATGTGACCCGATTTTCTTTTTCAATAATTTTAGCACTTGCAGAAATGGTATCTTTGCTCACAAATGGTGTTCATTTTTCATGTCATTGTTCTCTCAGGAGTTAACATAAATCAGCAGAGCTCAACTATACTTAGTTTCAGTGTGGGACCCACAGCTGTTTCCTAGTTCAATTGTGAGATATGAGAGATACTGTTAGTCACAAGTTAGACAAAGTCAGATGTATCAAGTTTAAGATAATATACGTAGGCATGTATACATATGTAGATGGTGTTGAATTTCCAAATATATATATTAAAATATGAATTATTTAATAAATGTAATCAAATATACTGACTATTACAAATCAGAACAGAATCAGAACAGAATTCTATATGATCTTGACAGAATGGAAAAGTTGATGATGTGTGGATTCTTGAACTGGCCAGTGGGATTGGGTTAGATGATGTCCAAGGTTCAATCATTACTGTCATGACAAAATATATTTATCAGAGAGATACATGCATACATTTTTCATTTATGCAAAAAAAAATAGATATATAAATAATGAAAGGCTAACAGCTGATTTGATAGTGCTATTGTAAAAAAGATTTGGAACAGTATTTTGCATCTCAAGTATATTAGGAGTTTTAATGTTGAATGGACACATGGTAGTAGTGGAAGAATAAGGTAGGGAAATTATGCTAAACATGGCTTCCAAGATTAGGAAGAAAGCACAGAAAGAAGCTGGAGCCCAAATAAGTCATCAATAGGAATGTTTTGGAACAATATTCTCGGGAATATTTTTCCCTGCGGCTGCTGGCCATATCCAGCCCGTTTTTAATTTGAGACTTCTTTTGCCAATATTCCTTCCACATTATTGTAAATATTAGTGGAAATATATTGGAAATATTCTGAACAATGAATAAATATAACATATTAACTATCCCACATGTTTGCATCATTTGTGTAAGTGTGTGTGGTGGGCTATTTGGGTGGGTTTATATTTTTCCGTCACATTCTACATTTTTATTTATGTGTGCACTGGAAAGCACAATACAAGCTATATATGCTTAGAGTCATTGATAGGAAAAGAAGGCTAAGAACGGGGCAATCAGCAGCTTTCTTAGCCATTGCGCAACTTTTTTCCCCATGGGTATGAATGGGACAAATTTTTCTGTCTGTTTTTCCTTCATTATTCTTGTCTAGACTCATCCTGTTTTCAAACAGGTTATTTTTTGAAGTAAATCTTCAGGTGAATAAAAATCACAATTCTTTATAGGTGTGTAATTTTAGTCATGTTGGTAAGCTATTAGAGTGCTATAAATCTTGAAGAATGAGTGAAATGTGGCACCCCAAACTAATTCAGTCTGGCTCATTTCTGACCAAGTAATATTCAAAAGCAATTAAATGAAGAAAATATTTTGGCTAAGTATCCAGTAATTCCCAAGACATTTAGAATATCATGCAAAGCATCTGTTATGAATCTGGCAAACAAGCACAATTATTTATTTATTTTGCAGAAGAATCCCCCCTCCTAAGCAATATACATTGTAAGTCTTTCCTCCGCAAGACTACTCGGTTTCTTACTCTGTATATTTAAAGGACATCTCAAAACATAGCACAGGCGACAGACTAAATTAGGTCTCATCTATTCAATTAGAGTTTCTTAGTGCAGGAATTTTTTTTACAGAAAACCCATGGCTCTAAAAATACAGGATTTTTTTGGGACAGGAATTCTATTCCCATGGCACATTAAAAAGAAAATAGTGATAATATAATATTCAGAAGTTACTCTTCTGAGCTTTCTCTACAATTAGAAGTTACTGACTTTACAAAGGCTAATAATTTGCTCTGCCTTTGGACAATATGTATTATCCAATTGTATATGTGTCAGTCCTACATATTTGGTGGTTGTCAGAAATTCTTAGTTATGATATGGTGGTCTACATACATACACAAAAAACCCCTTCTATTAAAGTAACAATCAGAATGTAATTTCCTTGTCTAATAGTTATGCATGTATTACTTTTCCAAATACATTTAGGAATGGATTTTTAAATATAAAATAAGTCTATCAATATATATTTTGTGAAAAAATACAGCCCATGTTTAAATATTTGTACATATGTACTTATGCACTTGTGTTTATCCTATTGAGTAAAAAAAAATAAGGAATTGAAAAATGTAAATCCATCACATCAATAGTTGATATATACATTATGGGATCCTGCTCTCTTTTTATGAAGTAGTTTCAGAAACCATTTTTTTAGCTATATTGGGTCTTAAATATAACAAAAGTTTATTACTTCTGCTGTCTACTTGAAGAATAGCAATGTGCTACAGATTCTTTCCAGATCTTTTGCCCAATTTTATTTTGTTTGCTTCTTTTTTATATTATTTTAAATTTGAACCTTGGAGGTAAGTTAGATTGGACATTACATTGATTTTTGCATACTTTTTACTTAAGTTCATTGATGAAATAAAAGTTCTATGATTGCCACGTGTAATCTGGCAATCGTTTTTGAATGGCCAATCCCCTTTCCAACTACAGCTATTTTGGTAATGTGCCCACACATGCTTTCAGTATTTCTGTTGGATCTAAAAGTTAGTACAATGAAGAGATACAAAAAAAGAAATAAAAATAATTATGTACTATAAATTTTGAAATGCAAAACATCCATCTCTTCACCACTTTAAGAATTGCATGTACATGTAAAAAGCACATGTAAAAATATATATCAATTGCTCTTAAAAATCATATTAATGGCTGATACAAATTTGAGAGCATTTCAGATGATACCAATAAAAATTTCAGATGATACCAATAAAATGAAGACTTAAACAAGATCATATGTTAGATGTTAGAGATAGAATTTAGCATTCGTGAATAAGAATGAATAAGAAAAAAGGAGTAAGGATAAACAGTGCAATGAATCTGGCAGCAGATAGTTATTTCCAGATTAGAATTCTAAGGTTCTCTCCATATAGTGCTACCCTTTAAAAAAAGCTTAGAAAATCAGTATTTCCACAATTCATCAAATCCCTGTATTGCAATCAATATCTAAAATATTTATATCAATAGTAGCATCTTATTTCAGTTTCATTTATTATGTATATGATTTTCATCCAGATTTAAATTACTGGGCTGAGCCTCACTATATGTGAACAATATTAAACATTGTCCTTAAAAGGTTCTTTGAAAACTTACTCTTGTCACTCTATTCTCACGTATTGTAAAATTATGGCTTACTTTAAATACCGCTAATTGAAAGTTGAGTGGAACATGCAATATGTCTGCCAATCAAAACTAAATCATGTGATTGGATTCACACTTAATGCTAAGCCAGGAATTCTTGGGTTTTGGGTTGGAAAGCACATGATAGAAAAGAATGTGTTGTGTGAATTCTTGCAAAATAACTGTAAGGGAGCTGTCATGGGGCATATTATCAGAAAGAAAACAATTTTATAATTAAAATTTATATATAATTTGGTCATTGCATAATGTCCCCCCCCCCCCATTTTTCAACTACAATTATATAAAAACAAACTGGAAAACATATTAGAAGTTACATGTAGCCAGAAATCTGGCAGATATCAAATGGGTCCAGAAGCACAGTGATATCCTTGGTGCCATTTTGGAACTAAAAATACAAAACTATAACATGGCTTGTTTGATTTTGCGTTGAATTGTTGTGAATCCAACTATTGCTTATTCAATAAAATTGACAGTTTACAAGCAGCTTTGCCAGTTAGTAAGATTTCTTCTGAAACAGTATTCTTGAGATGAACAGGCCTTTGTTTTGCATGTCTTCATGTTCCACTACTTCTGATATTAAAATCATAATATTGTGAACACACAGAAAAAGGTTTCTTTCCCATTCTTTTCTGTCTGAATTCTGTTTCTTCCAAGCATAGATTCTTGAGAATTCATACGGCATAAATTCTACTCCAAAGATATTTTGTCTATATTTCTCAGATACGTGTACTGTACAGCTAAATAGTAAAAGTGAAGCTTTGGATATTCTCTTTTGTTTGCATCTTCATTCTATTGAGCATGAAAATAAATTTCTTTATCATGCCACCTAACACCCCACATTAAGTTAAACTTTGCTCTGAGGTCCTAGAGTTGCATCAGAAAATTAAAGATTGCAATATAACTTTGGAACTCTAGAATGTTGTCAGCAGTAACACAAAACAGTGATATATTAATGACTTCTGTTAATACTGCTTTTCTCAAAACTGGTAATCATAGAAGGCTCAGAGGATGAATCAGTCAGAAAGCTATACACTCAAACAGTAAGAGTGAAGAATTGTAACAGAAAACCTGCAGACTATGTCTATATACTGCACAATTAAATTCAATACCAGTGGTATCCAAATACTATAATGACACCATTTATAAAAAAAGATGTTGCTTGGCACTTAGATTCCTTCAGGGCCTTATGTTCAAATAGAATCACCTTGACTGACTGAGCTGGGACTTGGAGGCATTGCTTTTAGTAGTAGACCTAATCTTTAAATGAACATTGCATTAAAATAAAACCTTTTATTTCATTTAATTTCAAGGAAGAATATTATAGATTGACTGATGCCATCTTGGTTATAACTGTATTTTCGGATAATAAATGTATTATTGGATCATGATTTTATATAAGTATGAATTGGTGTGTATTTTTTATGGTTTTCTAAATTGATTTTTATTATGGTTATTTTATTGTCAATTGACCAAGTATATGCAATGGTTTATGGTTAATTTGCTATGGATATTTTATATGGAAACAATATTGTTAATGGTCAGAAGCCATAAGGAAATCAGTGGTATATAAGTGGAACAAAATATAATCTAAATTTTTTCCAAATATGAGTTTCATCGCAATTAGAAAATATATTCTTAATGTTTATCACATGCCCATCTCATGCCCATGCCCATCCTTATTACTTATAGTTATAAAAACTGATGACTATATTGAGGGCCGAGAACTGAGTTTGATTATGCGCTAGCAATTCTCAAAGAAATTTTACCAGGCAGTGTAAGGATTAACAAAAATTTAAGAATAATGTGTTATTTCAGCTTTTCTGCAATTTGTCTATTTTTCATATCTTTAAATAATTTGTGCAAAAATGTTCAAAAATATTCTTCTACCTTTTAAAATATATATTTACATATGCATACTCACATCTTGGGCTTTTTGTCAACTGAAACTAGAAACCTTCAGGCAGCAATTGAAGGATGGTTGTATTAAAGGCATCAGGAAAAACATTAATGAGGAAATCAAAAACTGAACAATATAAGATACAAATCACATATATAACAGAATCCAGGTTCCGCATCAACTATTTTACACTGTTACTGTGAAACTGATATGTATAATACCAGGAAATTCTTAGAACAAAGAAAGAATAAAGTTTAATCATTAAAAGAGCAGAATTAAGATACAGATTCATATAGTCAGTGTTCATTTTAAAACTTAACTATGTTTAAACTATAAATTGTATTATCACTTCAACATTATAATTTTATAAATAGAATGCTAAACCATATAATCAGGAAAGTGGACAGAATGATTTGTGTCTATTTCGTGATGATTGCCTTCCCATTTGTACAGAACTATGTAATGCAGCTGTGACATGAAACTTGCATGAATTCCAGGCCTAGCTCAGCCAATATGTAGCAAGTCTAATTTACTCTATTAATCATTTCTTTAGGTGCCACAAGGAATAAATTCAGAGAAAATAAGGGTAGTAAGAAGGGAAATAAAAAAGAGAAGTATAATTTCATAGTTCACTAGCAATACAAATCAATGGACAGAAAACAAAGAAGTACAAAATCTGAAAGGTACAGCATCAGCACAAATAAAGATGATTCATAAATAGAAAGCCTTGCAGTAGCTTTAGTTTGCAGACTCAGCAGTTATAACGTATATTCAACACTTCATTTAATCTCATACTTCCAAAATCAGTGTGCTTTTATGGCTCTTGCAGTATCTCTAATAGCAGACAAAGTATTCATTAAAAACTGTAGAAATATGTCCTTTCATAGTCTGATATATAGTGATGTTTGATCTGATTCAAATCTAATCTGGGAAAAATATTTTATTATCTTTATTATTTTTCTAACCCACCAGTAAAACTACTTTCCAAGTTATTACCCAGGTAATAATTAGAACATGAAACCATCAATTCTTGGGCCATACTTTTGACATAATATACTGCTGGAATTATTAACTGGACACAAGCTGAACTGGTCAATTTGGATTAAAAAATGTCCCCATAGTGAAATTGATAGATTATACTACCCTGCAGAAATGGAGACAAAAGTTTACTTCAGATTAAACACTGTCAAAGAGGAAAAGCATCCTGGCTTTTGCATCAACATTGGCTGATTACATAAAAGAACAAGGACAAGCATTGATCCAAGTTAAAAACTGAAGCTTACTGAATGCGCAGAAAACAAAATATTAATATTTATATGGGGTTCTTCAGGGCTCAAGTCTTTCATTTTATACTTTTATTCTTTAATCCCTTCAAGGGATTGAAGGCAACACATATGTACTTCATATCCACAATAATCCTCTGATAGGATAGTCAATATTTCCTTTCCTTAATTCACAGTCATGGTTTTAGACAATACATAAATGAGATACACATAGGGAGTTAGAGAGATAGAGAGACAGATAGACAGATTTTCCTATTGTTCCACATTTTATCTGGAACAAGTATTCTGTTATTTTTCCATATGATAACTCAGTCTGATCATTCTCCCTATTAAAGCTGGCTAATGCCATTAGATAATTTATCTTACTAAAAATTCCTGGACTGTTCCTGGTATCAAATGAGTAAAGTTTGGTTTGGCATATATATCTAAAAATAGATTTTCCCAATTTACATTTATTCCATATTTTTCTGGATTGCAAATTATATTATTCCTAGTTGGTTCACCAAGAACGATTAGTAAATTTAATGCTTAGTCTTGATTAAGTAATCCAGTATATCATATATTTACTCTTCTCATTCCAAGAGTTTTTAATTTGTGTGCTTATGTCTTAATTTTGTCTCTGTCTAGGATCTCTATAAAAAGAAGAGTCAATTTTGTCTAGTGATCCAAAGCATCAGGCTAGAAACTGAGGGTATGAATTCCAATCCCACCTTATGTATGAAAGCCAGCTGAATTAGTCACACTCACTCTCAGCTAAGATCGACTGACAGAGTTGTTGTTGTTGTTGTTGTAGGGAAAATAAGAGAAGGAAGCAGTATTACATATGGATAACAGATAACAAATAATCAGAGTTGGAAGGGACCTTGTAGGTCATCTAATTCAACCCTCCTCCCAAGCAGGAGACCCTACACCATTTCTGACAAATGGCAGTCCAATCTCTTCTTCAAAGTCTCTGATGACGCTCCCACACTTCCGAGAGCAAGCTGTTCCATTGGTTAATTGTTCTCACTGTTAGAAAGTTTCTCCTTTTTTCCAAGTTAAATCCCTCCTTGTTCAGTTTCCATCCGTTATTCCTTGTCTGGCCTACAGGTGCTTTAGAAAATAGCTTGACTCCTTCCTCTCTGTGGCAGCCTCTCAAATATTGGAACATTTCTATCATGTGTCCCCTGGTCCTTCTCTTCTCTAGACTAGCCATGCCCAGTCCCTGTAGCTATTGTTCTTAAGTTTTAGTCTCCAGTCCCCTAATCATCCTGGTTGCTCTTCTCTCTACTTTTTCTAGAATCTCAACTTCTTTTTTATAGTATGGTGACCAAAACTGGGTGCAGTGCTCTAGGTGTGGTCTTACTAAGGCTTTATAGAGTGGTATTAGTACCTCACTTGATCTTGATTGCATCCCTCTGTTAATGCAACTTAGGATTGCATTGGCTTTTTGGGCTGCCGCTGCACACTGCTGGCTCATATTTAGTGGTGTTCTCAACCTTGGCCATTTGAAGACGGGTGGACTTCAAGTCCCAGAATCCCCCAGCCAGCAAAGCTCACTGTCAGAAAGTTTCTCCTTGTTTCCAGGTTAGATCTCTCCTTGTTCAGCTTCCATCCATTATTCCTTGTCTGGCCTTCAGGTGCTTTAGAAAATAGCTTGACCCCTTCCTCCCTGTGGCAGCCCCTCAAATATTGGAAGACTACTATCATGTCTCCCCTGGCCTCTCTCTTCTCTAGAATAGCCATGCCTAGTTCCTGTAACCGTTCTTCATAAGTTTTAGTCTCCAGTCCCCTCATCATCCTGGTTGCTCTTTTCTATACTTTTTCTAGCATCTCAACATCTTTTTTACAGTGTTGTGACCAAAACTGGATGCAGTACTCTAGGTGTGGTCTTACTAAGGGTTTATAGAGTGGTTTTAATACCTCTCTTGTTCTTGATTGTATCCCTCTGTTAATGCAATATAGGATTGGATTGGCTTTTTTGACTGCCGCCGCACATTGCTGGCTCACATTTAGCTGGTTGTCTACTAAGATCCCTCTCCCAGTTACTTGAAGTAACATACAGTGTAATAAAGTCACAAACAAACTAAATGGATGTGAAATAATGCAAGATGCTGTTTATCAGTTCTTGGCAATAGACAAGAATAATTTGGGAGAAGGATTGAAGCTGTCCTGGCCAAGTCTCATGAGAAAGTTGGACTGGAGATGGTCAATTACTAGCATAAAATAGCCGTGAAATTTAGCACCATTTTGAATTAAACTTTTCCAAAGCCCCATCTGTAGCATGCATCACTATACAATGCTTGTAACTACCGAGTGAGAATTCCTAGCCAAAATTCTCTATATTTTAAGTACCCTTGAGCTCATCTACTGAGTGAGAATTCTTTCCCAATATCCTCTAGATCAGAGGTCTCCAACCAGTAGTCCGGGGACTACTGGTGGTCCGGGAGAAAATTTGGTGGTCTGCAGTGCACCCAGGTGGAAGAGTTGCTCCAGGATGACCAATGGGCCAGTCCTATGACTAGAGCTCTGGAATATGGGAGATAGATACAGAGAGAAATGAGAGGGAAAGGGAGAGAGAGAGATGTGAGAGAGAGACAAAGAGAGAAATACACAGAGAGAGAGAGAGATGAGAGAGAGAGAGAGAGAGAGAGAGAGAGAGAGAGAGAGAGAGAGAGAGAGAGGAGAGGAGAGAGAAATGGTGTTTTGT
>JAOYMU010000274.1:35958573-35970986 GCA_025802295.1 Psammodynastes pulverulentus
AGGTAAATTGCTGGTGGGTGGGGCTTCTGCAACATTCAGTGTATAAGACGCACCCAAATTTTCACCCACTTTTGGGGCTAGAAAAAGTGCATCTTATACCCCGAAAAGTACGGTATATTAGAAACAAATATCAAGCAAATATTAGAAACAGACTATAACTACAGATCATTGTACCTATGTACGTAGAATTTCATAGATATAATACAGGTAGTCCACAACGTACGACCACAATTGAGTCCAAAATTTAAGTTGCTAAGTGAGAAATTTGTTAAATGAGTTTTGCCCCATTTTATGACTTTTCTTGTCACACTTGTTAAGTGAACCAATGCAGTTGTTAAGTTAGTAACATGGTTGCTAAGTGAATCTGGCTTTCCCATTGACTTAGCTTGTCAAAATGTTGCAAAAGGGGATTATATGGCCCCGGGACACTGCAGCTGTCATAAATATGAACCAGTTTTCAAGCATCCAAATGTAAATCACATGATCATAAGAATGCTGCAATGGTCATAAGTGTGGAAAATGGTCATAAGTCACTTTATATTGTAACTTTGAATGATCACTAAACAAATTGTTGTTAGTCAAAGACTACCTATATGTATATATGAGATATACATACTTAGCTATGAAAGCCAGCTGGGTGATATTGGTTGACTGTGATTCAGGCCAACTCGCCTCACAGGGTTGCTGTTACAGGAAAAATAGGAAAAGGAAGGTGTGTTGGATATGCTTACTTTCTTGAGTTATTGGTAAAAATAATAAATAAAACCAATATCATAAATTCAAATATATGAGAACGTTCAATTATCCATCTAGCCTGAAGACAGTCTCTAATCATAGTGCAGGTTTTACACTTGCTGACTAGCTTTCTGTTCCTACTCATGACATCAACAGTTTTCCACACATGTCCCTAAAACCATTAATAACCAAGAAAGGGGTTTTGAGACTCATGTCCTACACTCATACATAATTTTATGGAAGTACATCCCATAGAATTCAGCAGATATGCCTTCCTCCCTCCCTCTGTCCCTTCTTCCCTCCTTGGTATCTGGAGGAATTCTTTTTCAGTCACACTGATTTACATATTGCCTTTCAGTAGGGGTTTCAGGCAGGACAGTCAACAAATGGTCTTGCCTCTTCTATGGAATGTGTCTGATGGTCTTGAAGCATCAGGTACTCCTGCCACAGCTATTGCCTCTTCTTCTTTTGAGCAATTCTTTCTTTTTTTTCTGTTTTAGATTGTGAGTCCTCACTGGTGATATTTCCCTCACATTAGTTTCAAGGGCTTTTGGGGTCTCATATCTGGCTCATCTCCCAGGCTGTGGGCTGAGATGATCAGAGCCCCTGTTAAGTGAATGGTAGTTTACATGTTGATTGGAATTGCCATCTGTTTGCTGTTTATGGGATTGTTATTTTTATATTTCAATCTAAATTGATTGATTGGATGAATAAAAATAAATAGCTGTCTATTTACATCTAAAAATGAATGTTTGCATACCATATTAGGTTTAACATGGGCAAAATGAAAACATTGATGGATCCCAACTGCTTTTCTCCTCTTAACACTTTTTTCAGTATTGTTTGGTAGCTTTTTTTCTCACATGTCATGGGAGGTTTACAACTTCAGGATGGGGAGATCTGCCTTGCGCTTAAAACTGACAATATGAGCTGTTAATCAGTGTATGATAAGACATCTAACAGATTATTCTTTAGAAAAGATAATAGAAGTTGGAGCAAAATTGTTATAAGAAAAGATAATAATATTAAGAATATACTAGGTAGTCCTCACTTATCAACCACGAGTTCCTTGCCACATGACATGAATTAAAACATCATGTGACTGTACCCAACTTACAATGTCAGTTTCAGCTATAGTCATTAACAACCATGGTTGTTAAATGTAACATAATATAACTGTGACTTTGACTTCTTGCTGGCTTCCCCGTTGACTTTGCTTATTGCCAGCCGCAATGGTGCAACGTATCAACATGTGATGGTTTGCAATCATGATCATGTGACTGTGGGGATGCAGCAATGATTGCATATTCAAGGACTGATTGTAAACTTACTTTTTCAATGCTGTTGTAACCTCAGTTGGAAAGTGAGGATTTACTTGTATATCCCTAATTTTATTAGGAATCCTGCTACAAACCATGTCTTTGGTTAAATAAAGTACTGTTTATGAGAAGATAACACTTTTTTTCTGAACAGGAATATTCTTTAAGCCAGGAGTGTCAAACTCAAGGCCCGTGGGCCGGATTCGGCCCATGGGTTACTTAAATGTAGTCTGAGGGGTCAGCCTGGAAATAGCAAAGGACCAACCCGTGGTGCCTCTGGTAGCCAAAATGGGGCTGGAAGACCAGCATCAATACTGTTGAAATGTTCTATTAGTTAAATATTTTAACAGTTGACATGGCTGTCAAGTTATGAAGTAGTGCAGATACCATAAAATGGCTGCTATTCCACTAATTTTCTACTTGTAGGCTACCATATTATTTTAGTTGGTGCTGGGGAAGAGGATGTTGGGCTAGGTAGTCTTTTAGTGTATTCCCAAATATCCTTTCCCATTTAAAAAAAATGAAATAATGAAGAATTAAGTTAAAAATAAATGTAATAAAATAAAATAAAAATTATTTCAGTTAAATGTAAAAAGTAATAGGTAAACGAAAAATCATCTCTGCTTGTGCAATTTACAGTCCAAGTTCCTCAGTGACAATGAAAGTTTAAAAGTATTTTTGATAGACTGTTCATTTAGATTACAGGCTCCATTAGGGGAATAATCATGTTGATTTACCTGCAAAGGGGTCACACCTTTTATTCTTTAGTGCCTCATTAACCTGGAGTTTTCTAATGCTTCTTGAATGTTGGGAATGTTAACCTTAAAGTTTCACTATGACTGAGGTTGGCCACATTCCTTTAGGGATTTGTTACTAATCCTTTAAAAGGCTGCTTGAAATATTTTGTTTTCTAAAAGTATAAATGTGTCTGCAATATTATTCCTAAAATTTTGCTTTTCTGCTTTCTGTCACAGAAGCTAATAACTCACATAACCCAGAACTCTGTAAACCACTAAATGGGTGTAACTATTATGTAGTAGAAAACCACGCACAAAACCCCACCTTCACTGCGTATTTGAATAGAAGTCAAGCAGAAAAAATTCAGCAGTGTCTACATGACAGGTTGTTGAAGAAGCTTATGGAAAGGAATTAATAAATTGTACTTTTATCCTTTTCCTCCATGGAAAAATCATTCATACCAGACTTTGTTTCTTTTATGTTACATTCATCACTTCAGTTGCTTACTGAGTATTTATAGTACTTACAAACTTGCAGTATTTCTGTCAACATAGACCTGCATATATCTATTCAAGATCAAATCTCAAACCTTTTCAGGTTGACATGTATACAATATACAACATTGCAATTGTTTTGTTATACTTGACTTACAACCTTTCATTTAAGGACCATTTGCAGTTAAAAAGCACTGAAAAAGTGACATGACTTTTTTCACACTTACGACTGTTGCAGTATTCCCATGGTCATGAGATCAGAATTTGGGTGCTTGGCAGCTAGTATATATTTATGACAGCTACACTGTCCCAGGGTCATGTGTTACCATTTGTAACCTTCCCAGCCAGCTTCCAACAAGCAGAGTCAATGGGGGAAACCAGATTTGCTTAATGACTGCATGATTCATTTAACAACTGCAGTGATTCACTTAACAACTCTGGCAAAAAGGGTGTAAAATAAGGCACAACTCATTTAACAACTGCAACTTTTCTGTAGGAAATGACAAATTATACAACAAAATGAAGAAAAAAAAGCAAAGCTCTAGATCAGGGGTCGGTCCTAACCAGAAGCACCTCTGTTCAATTTTGGAGCCGACCATAAGTCCACTTTCCCACCATAGAGTTTCCTCCTAATGCAGCATCCTTTTTCTTCTACCTGTCCTAACCGAAAGCCCTATCAATTGTGGAGCCTAACAGGAAACCACCCCTTGCGATAGAGTTTCCACCTGGTGCGCCGTGCTTCCCCCTTGCCCAAAGCAGAAGATCCTCTCAGAATTGTGGCGCCAACCAGTGACAGGGAGCTGCAGCAGAGGGATGAAAGAGCCACATGTGGCTCCAGAGCTGCGGGTTGCTGACTCCTGCTCTAGATCAAAGTCTTCCTCCACCATAAATCCATAAATACTTACTTTTGTTGACAAAAGACCAAATTATCAAATTACTGCCATTTATAAAAATAGTAAAGAAACCCAAGTATAGTATAATTAGTAAATTATGGTAGTAACACACACACACATACACAAATATACTACAACAATAAATTCAGGGACTTGTGTATACATTCTAGTGCTGCATTGGCCTTGGGAATCAGGGTAGTGAATTAGTAGGGATTTTGAGGGCTTAACTGCTGTAGTATCTTAGAGAAATTGGGTATCATCATTTTGTTTGTCCATGGTGAGCAACATAATCTTAAAGTATTTCAATTACAGTTCAGTTTCCAAATTAAAGTAGCTATTCAGGTTCAATGCACTGTTTCTTTATAGTAGCAGCAGCTTTGGCACATTAAAAGGCTTGAACATTTGCTAATAAGCACTATCAAAATATTTATCTGCTTGGTACTAAGCCAGAAGCATGTAAGCTGTATTAGATAGGCAAGGTAACCTTTCTGCTTTCTTTTTTCCTTTAATTTGCATATTTATATCTGATGAGGTTAATCAGATGAATAAAGAAACTGATCCCTAGCTAGTCTTCATTAATTTATGAATAAATGAACTGTTATGATCTTGTTTAGTTGACATGCAGAAAGGCTGATACAACTATGGATAAAATTAAGCTGATTTTTTTTAATATCATGTAATTAGGGAAATTCATATTAAGACATTTTAGTATTTTGTCTGCCAGCTCTCTATAGTTTTAGAAGTAATACAATTCTAGAGGCCATGATAGGCATCTGATATCATCTGGATATTTTAGACTTCATTTTTCATGATGTTCTGTTTGCTGTGCCATCTAAATTCATGAATAATGCTAAGTCATCATACAGTCTGGTTTGATTTAGCATATTTATAATCTATTTTGCCTTGCAAAGCACAATTCATGTGTTAGTGTGGTATTGAAATATACCAAAAATGTTTCTTGAAAAGATAATCTGTTAGTGTAATGTGTGAACACCATCGCATTCATATTGATGACAAGGTTATTTCAATCTGTGTGTAGAGCATCTCATTGCCTACTGCTATAATTTATTGCTTATCTGAAATTAAATTTACATCTTGTATTTAATTGCATTGTTTTTAATCTATACAGATTGAAACCAGAATCCCAAATTGACAAGCTTTCTCTAAAAACTGCTTGACAAACACAGTATGACTAAGATTGTAACATTTTCCCCCTAAATTGTATTAGTAAAGTATAACAAACAAAAGAGAGAGAATATAGTAAGAAACTATACAAAGTGCAATGATTAAAATAAACTAAACATAAAGGAAAATAATAAACAGGAAAGGAAGAAAAATCCTTAAGCTTATTAAGTCTATATAGAAATATTTTGTTTCATGCTCTCTATTTGAGAAAATAGAAATGTATGAATTCACAAATTGATAAGGATCACTTAAGTAAATTTATTTTGTCATCTACATAAAATATTTCACAATAGAGTTAAGACTGCAACATGACCCACATTACAGCTGACCATAGGGTTGACAATACATCACCCTTAACATATTGAAGGTATTGCCTTGACTCTGAACTTTATTGATATTTTATTGAGGCCTCAAATCCTCCAACACAGTGGGGTGCAGAGAATGGGTTAGCTGTGAACCATCTTATGACCTGCTATGTGCCTCAGATTCTGAATATTCAGTTGAGTCCCCTTAAAAAGTTGCCAATTCTTGTTAGGTAAAGGTAAAGGTTCACCTCGCACATATGTGCTAGTCGTTTCCAGCTCTAGGAGGCGCTGCTCATCTCCATTACAAAGCCGAAGAGCCAGCGCTGTCCGAAGACATCTCCACGGTCATGTGGCTGGCATGACTAAATACCGAAGGGGCACGAAATGCTGTTACCTTCCCACTAAAGTGGTCCCTATTTTTCTACTTGCATTTTTACATGCTTTCAAACTGCTAGGTTGGCAGAAGCTGGGACAAGTAACGGGAGGTCACCCATTATGTGGCACTAGGGATTTGAACTGCTGAACTGCTGACCTTTTGATTGACAAGCTTAGTGTCTTAGCCACTGAGCCACCACATCCCAATTCAGAAACCATAAATGCACCTAAATATAGGTTTCTGAAGTTGCATTTTCTACTTCAAATAGACTGAAGAAAATGGGGGCTTGATTAGCATATCTGGGATACCTTTTGTCAACTTTCATATGTCACTAATTTGTATTAGTTGTTATATCATGTTATATTGCATGTAAAACACCTGATCGTTGAACTATTTGTTATTCAGTCGCTATTGACTCTTCATGACCCCATGGACTATAGCACTCCAGTCTCCTGGAATTTACACACATTCATGTTTGTTGTGTTGATGACACTATATAACATCTTATACTCTGCCGACCCCTTCTCCTTTTGCCTTCAATCTTTCCCAACGTCAGGGTTTTCTCCAATGAGTCATGTCTTCTCATTTGGTGGCCAAAGTATTTGAGCTTCAGCTTCAGAATCTGCCCTTCCAAAGATGGTGAAGGTTAATTTCCTTTAGGATGGTGAACTATGCTCACATATAAATTTAAAACCATAAATCCTGATAGTGCAGCTCAGTCCTACTTTCCCTGGAATCAGCAGTTCATACAGGTTCTTGTCTTTCCTGCTGGTTACCTTCTTCAGTATATCACCAATTTATTACAAGAGGTTAGTTTGCAATAAGTTTAAAAATGTTCTTGAGAAAACAGTGTACATAAACATTTTTTTAATATCCTTTTCTGAAAGGGGTAAGGGATCAGAACATGTAGGGGCTGGGTCCAAGTTTCTCCTCATGAATGTGATGGAATGTGTAGTCACAGAATGGGATGTTTTCGCAAACTCGGGGCTTTTCCAGTAAGAGACCCCAATCAAGAGACTACAAGTCATGAGCTGGAAGGGGGAGCAGGGAAAAGATTTATGGAATATCTTAGAAAGTTTAGTTTGGCAAAATTCTGCCCATTAGGTATAGACAAATAAAGGATTGGATTCAATTGGGTGTCATTGTCTCATTTCTGGGGTTAGAAATGAATCTGCAGCAACTTATTCATTTGTTCATTCATTCATTCCATATTGCTTTTCAGCATGGTAGTAAAGCAGGTATTGATATCATGTCTGGATGTAGAGTCCTGAATAGGAATATTTTTCAGTCTTGTCCCTGTGATGTTGCCTTCATCTGATCCTTGGCTGGGGCAGGAGAAAGTTGTCCTTTAGCACTTATACCAGTGCTAAAGGACAACTTTTACCCCTCAGTACCATCCAAAGGCCGGTTAAAGATGTTGAATCTCTTAGGGAACTAGATAAATGCTGCAACCAAAACAAAAGGAAGTGAAAGAAGATAGCAATGTCGGTGAGGACCACAAAGTTTAGTAAAGCCAGTATAGTTTTCTGCTGACTTAAGGGTGCCTGGATAGCACTTCAATTCAGCAATGGACCAAATGCTCTCGGATTAAAAGCAAGTAGATCTTTCTGTGTTAGATGTGTTCAGAACAGCATAAATAAAGCTGTAATGGTCTGTTCAGAGCCAGATAACAATTTCAGAGACAGTTGGAGAAGACACCTGCACATTCCTCAGTTGTCTGGGAAACAGGCAGGCAGCCACTGATTTAAAGCAGGGGAGATGGGAAAAAAATTAAAGCAATCTTTGCATTAATAAACTGAAGGATAAATTGGGTTCTAAACTGAAAGTAATCCAGCTGCTGAAAATTCTGTAACATTATTCACTTTCCTTTTGATAAGTCTTGCTAAAGAGAGACTCAATAGAAACTCTTGTCCTTGGCAACAAAAAAAATCCTGCTATTTAAATTTACAAAATTTGGAAAGGAGGAAAAAGCCAGCTTACGTGTATGAGTCTTCACACATTAGGAAGATTACATGAATAGACAAAGAGGTTCAGATTTTTTTCCTCTCTTCTTTTCCTCCTGGAAGATTGTACAGATTCCTGGCAAACCTAGCAGACAACTTCTGTCCCAAAAAATAGAGAAGGGAATGAGAGGGTCAGACATACTGGACTTAATTCTCACTAACAGAGATGACATGATAGAAGGCATTGAACATTAAATGAAAGTGACCATGCAATATTGGAATTCAACATTATGCAAGCACAAGCAATAGAACAAAGTCAAATAGAATCTCAGACTTTAAGAAAGCTGATTTCAATAACCTTAAGAGCTTGGGAAGGATTCCATGGATGAGAATCCTCAAAGGGAAAACAATCCAAGAAGCTTTGGAAAGTTTGAAAAGTGAGATTATAAAAGCCCACTTTAGCACAGTTCCGATGAAGAAGGAAAAATAAGAATTGTCAAAAGAAACCAGCATGGCTGCACAAAGAATTCTCTGATAAACTGAAAGACAAAAAGAACAAATATAAAAAGTGGAAAGATAACTAAGGCAGAATATCAGCAAATAGCTCAAACCTGCAAAGATGAAGTAAGGAAAGCTAAGTCACAAAATGAACTAAGGCTTGTGGCAAAAGTCAAAAATAACAGCAACAAAAAAGCTTCTTTCAACATGTAAGAAAACAATTTAAAAAAGTCAAGGAAATGATTGGTCCCATTAATGGCAGAAAATGGCAAGAAGTGATGAGTAGCAGGGAGAAAATACAACTGCTTAATTCATTTTTTGCATTTGTCTTTACACAAAAGGAAAAAGAGTATAAAAAAAGTATACAAAAGTATAAAAACAACCTATGAAAAAACTGTAAAACCCAGATTAGGAATGCAAGTCAAAATAAGCAAGTAAATGGCAAGAGAACACCTATCCATTCTAGATGAGTTCAAATCATCAGAACCAAATGGATTACACTCCATGATTCTGAAGGAACAGGCATAAGAGATCTCAGAACCACTGACCCATATCTTTCAAAGATTCTGAGCACCAGGAAACTACCAGATGCCTCAGAAAGGGTTGGTGTAGTTCCCAACTTTGAAAAAGGGGATAAAATCAATTCAGGAAATTACAGACCTATTAGCCAGACATAAATACCTAGGAAGATTCTGGAAAAGATAATCAAGCAACAAATCGGCAAACACCTAGAGACAAACAAAATCATAACCATAGAACATGTTTGGAATAAACAAATCTTATTGTATTCTTTGACAATGTGACAAAATTAGTGGACCAGAGGAATGCTGTGGGTATAATTTACTTGGACTTCAGTGAGATACTTGATAAAGTAGACCACAATTTACTACATGGTAAGGATAGAAAAATGTGGATTAGACAGCATCACCACCAGATGGTTTTTCAACTGGCTGACCAACTGTACCCAATGTGTAGTCCTTAATGGAACTGCCTGTACATGGAGGGAGGTATGCAGTGGAGTGCCAAGGCTGTCTTAGGCCCAATACATTTTAATATTTTCATCAATGATTTAGATGAGGGGATAGAAGAGAAATTCATCAAATTTGCCGACAACCCCAAGCTGGCAGGAATACCTAACATTTCAGAAGATAGGCTCAATATACAGACAGACTTGAACACTGAGTCCTATCTAACAAAATGAAATTTAGTAGTGAGAAAAGCAAAGTTCTACTTTTAGGCAAGAAAAACAAATGCACAGGTTTAGAATAGGTGGTACCTGGTTGAATAGTAGTAAATGTGAGAAGGATCTTGGAGTCCTAGTGGATACCACTTAAATATCAGCCAGCAGTGTACTACAGCTATTAAAAAGCTAATGCAATCCTAGGCTACATTGATAGAATCAAGATCACGTGAAGTGTCCAGTTTTGGTCACTAAGATATAAAAAAGATGTTGAAGCTTTGGAAAGAGTATAGAGAAGAGCAACAAAAATAACTAGGGGCAGGAATTAGGTATGCAGGAATTAGGTTTAATGGAAAGGACTAGGGTCCCAAATGTTTTGCTTCTCATCCAAGAAGCTTCTTCAGTTGATTGAACTGAACAAGTTTACTGAATGCAAAATGTATTCAAGCAAAAACAAACAAAATCTAGTTGCTTTTTGAAGAAGCACCTTTGGGACAACCATGACCTGGACGACTGAGAATCTCCATAGACAAGTATGAGGGTTGACATGACAGCAGTGTTCCAATATCTCTGGGGTTACCACAAAGAAGAGGGAGTGAACCTATTATCCAAAGCACCTGGAGACAGAACAAGAAGCAATGGGTGGAAAATAATCAAGGAGAGAGGCAACCTAAAACTAAGGAGAAATTTCCTAACAGTGAGGACAATTAATCAGTGGAACAACTTGCCTCCAGACATTGTAGTTGTTCCAACACTGGAGGTTTTTAAAAAGAGATTGGACAGTCATGTCTTTGGAATAGTGTAATGCTTCCTATTGGAGCAGGGGGTTGGAATAGAAGAACACCAAGGTCTCTTCCAGTTCTGCTGTTCTATTATTCTGTTAAAGCAATTAGTTTCAAGTAACTCTACAGACTCATTTCCATTTCCCACATCATTTAAAAAAAAGTTTATGTAGAGAACGGTTCATCTGATGCCCATCGTACTGGGGAAAGTACTTTTGTCCCACATTTTTTTCCTTCTGTGTTCCTTATTAAAATAATATGCATATATTGTTCGATTGTTTGCAATTCTTTGTGTCCTAATAGAAACTATTACACTTGAATTCTCCAATGTAAAATACTTTTTTGAGTGTTTGTAAGCTCATGTTTGTGCATCACTAACATTGATTTTAGCCACCTTGTATTCTATTGGCCTCTTTTTCAATTGCCTTAACTTTGCCAAGCATCACGATCTTCTCTAATGACTTTTGCTTTCACATTATGTGTCTGAATTATCTAAGCTTTAGCTTCATTATTAGTACTTCCAGTGAGCAATCAGGAATTGAGTGATTTTTTTTCTTTTGCAATACAGGATGTTCCCAAGCAGTCTCTCCAGCACTACAATTGAAGGGATTGGATTTTTCTTCATTCAGCCTTTCCTTATGATTCATTTTTCACAACATGTTGCAACTGGAAAACTATGCCCTTGACAACACAAATCGTTATTGTTAGTACAATCTTTTGTTCTTTAATATATTTTATACAGAATTTTTATTGTGGTGGTGTCTTTTTATTTCATAGCTATGGCCACTATTCTTTTAAATTTTTGAATATTTTGGAATATCAAGTCTGGTACCACTAGAGTCACAAAAGATACCATTATTTTTGGTGTCTCCACCTATTTGCATTGGGTTGGTATTAACTATTGACATAGTTTCAAGCTCTTTTCTTTTTTAAATATACTCTGCAGCAGAAATAAGAGGCTTTTCAGCTCTCTTATCTTTAACATGAGATTCCTTAAGCAATCCAAGTGTTATCATCAGCATTTCTGATTTTATTTTTCATACCAATTTTAATGCCTATTTATATTGTACTTAGTCCCGTATTTCTCAAAATGTATTCATTGTTTAAATAAAATAGATACCAGTTTACATTACTGAAATATTCTGTTCATAATTTTAAAACTGTTATTTGCTTTATATGCCATTCCAGCTATTACTTCCTGATCATTATGCATTTTTTTCAATATGAAAGACAGTCTAAAATGAGGACCCAAATTATTGAGTGCAATATGCTGACTGTGTAAACCACTTAGAGAGAGTTGTAAAGCACTATGAAGCAGTATATAAGTTTAAGTGCTATTGCCAGTGTAGCAGTGGTGGGATTCAATTTTTTTTACTACCGGTTCTGTGGTTGTGGCTTGGCGGGCATGGCATGGAAAGGATACTATAAAATCTCAATTCCGTCCCCACTCCTGGGGCAAGATTACTGCCGGTTCTCCAAACTACTCAAAATTTTTGCTACTAGTTCTCCAGAACTGGTCAGAACCTGCTGAATATCACCTCTGTAGTGCAGCCATATCCTTAAGAGCACTTCAGAATTGGTTATGGGAGTGTCAAAGTCATGTCGTCATGGCAGCATCATATGACATATTCCCCCCTTCGCTAAACCGAGCGTGGGCATGGCCAGTGCATGACACATCTGGCTCACAGGCCAGGAGTTTGATGGCCCTGGTTTACACAGTAAAAAGTTTTTTATAACCAATGTAATAAATAGAGGTCTTTTGGAAATCAATAGCCTTTTCTATTATCCATCAGGTATCAGTAATGTAATCTGGAGAGTCCATGCCAGTTTCAAATCTAGTTTGTATATCTAGTAGTTCTCATCGGTCGGTAAAATGGGGACCCAGATTCTTGGGGGCAATATGGTGACTCTGTAAACTGCTTAGAGAGGGCTGTAAAGCACTGTGAAGTTTTATATAAGTCTAAA
>JAOYMU010000274.1:35983022-35994874 GCA_025802295.1 Psammodynastes pulverulentus
TTCTTCCCTCCTCCTACAATTGCTAATATTTTAAAAAGAGAATCTTCACTTCCATAATAAAACATTCTCAAAGAGCCCCTCTTGTCTGGGAGTCAGAAGTAATCAAGACCCATATTTTAATCATATTGAAATTCAAGGGGTCAATAAAGAATTTGGAAAGGAAACTTGCTTTCTTCTTTAAATGGAAGTTGGATGATCACAGGAAGGTGTAACTTGTTGCTATATAATGTTGATTCTTCTTTTTTGTACTCTAAATAATAGGCTTCACCTCTTAAGTCTATTTATAAACCTTTTATGTAGTACATTTGGTTTAAGATACTGTTTGTGTTTTGTCAGTTTTTTTATGTGACAAAATTGCATCTTCCCATAATTGATGTGAGCACCTAAAGCTAAAAAGAATTATCCTTGGTTTTTGTTTGTTTGTTTGTTTAATTACCCTGTAATCCCTTGGATCAGGAGAATTGGGGTGACTGAATGGAGCTGAGAGTTTACTGCCCGGATGCCCTTCCTGAGGCCTATGCAGAGCTCACAGCAGATATTTTCTCTTTGCGCCCAGAGAGAGAAATATTTGCTGCTACCTAGATTGAACTCATAGCCTCCTGATTGTGAGGCGAGAGCTCCACTCTAAGCCACCACGCTGCTCAAGTCCTTGTTCTTATTTTTAATAATGTTAATATTTAAATTATAAATTGTGCCTTTGAAACTCTAAAAGAGGTTGCTTGGTCGCATGTTACAAAGTTAAATGAGGTCAGAAGGTGACACAATAATGTACAGTGTATAAGTTCTGTAAACATCCCACCTGCTGATATTAAGAACGTGTATCCCTAAAGAATAAGAAGGTGGGGGCAGAATACAAAAATGCTTTAGCACAGTAGCAAGGTAGATCATAGTTTGGACAGTTGTAGAAGACTTTTGAGAGCAGATCATGGCACTGCCTCCTTTCTTGCACCTGGTGTATGCCACAGTCCAGCAGCCTTCTCCAGTTATCATTTAACTGAACATTGAAGAATATTTTGGGTTTTTTTTCTAACCTGAGCAATTATTTTCTGAACATAATAGTTTATTTTACTGTTTTACTTCTTACTGTCTAACTTGCATTAAATGACTATTTTACTTTTGACTTCTTTGTGACTTCAGATAAGTATAGAATACAAGTCATACTTTCCTATCATTTCATAAATTCTACTAAAATGCATATTGCAGAGATATTGGAGATGGTATTATACTAATAGTAAGATTAATGAGTATCTACCATTAATAAAACATTTTAATCCTGCTGGCTGTTATTGCATCATTATTCAACTGTAGTTTCCTAGTTTGTTTATGAAGAATAGTGCTCCAGTGCTTTTTGATGACAATATTTTTATTCATAATATCATTTATATTTTCTACATATAGCATGTTGCTTGTTATTTTTGTAATATTCTCCTTAAGAACACTTTTTCACATAGCAAATAGCTACTGTAAAGTCAAGTAACAATACCATTACATTAGCTATTTGAAATGTAATACAATTTCTAGTTGTATTCTGGTATTTCTAGTAATTTCTGCTGTGTTTCAGTAACTATTGGATTGCTAAAATGTCTTGTCTGTAGGTAAGCAGCCTGTGTCATAAGGAAGTAGTAAACATAAAACCTATGACAATGCTGAAACAGAGAGAAGAGATATAATAGAAGCTGGAATATTTTATCTCCTAAATAAACACTTTACCTTTTTTTTCTGAGCAAACATGGCTTAACTAAACACTATTTAAATTACCTATCGGATTCACAGCTGGACACAGCTCTAAGTTGATTGAAGTTGATAGAGCATGTAAGTAGAAAAGGCTCTGCAGCTCTTAAAGGTTTACACAAGCGGACTCAATGATTATATGGAAGTGGTAACCAATGCAAAAGAGATGTCTTAGCTTTTCTCTAAAATCTATTCTTGACTTTCTGAACTCGCTGTCTGATGACTTGAAATATTTTTCAATTAATTCCATGTTTTAGTTTTGTAGGATTATAAGCAGGTTCATATTACATCTGCAGGGACATGTTTTCTGGTAGTGAAAGGTCCTTATGCAATGTTGTAAAGGGCATGTTCTTGTCAAAACAGTTGGGTAATTTTGTCTGCAAATCTTACGTTTCACAAGGGAGGTGTAGTATTTATTACTGACTTATTTTCTTACTAGTCCATAAAATTTATATTTCAGTGTATATATATTTTTTTACAAATGACAGCTTACTTTCCTGGAAAATACCACTAACAAATGAGACCTATAGGATATATTGAGGTAACATAAGCATGTAAAAAAAAGGAAATGCTGAATTTTAGCACTTTAGTAAGGAATAACAAAAGAATGTAGAAACTCCATGAAAAAAGCTTAAGCTGTTCTATATATTTAGTTGAAAAAAGTCTTCCAAGCTATTTTTAGGCTTAGAATTTAAAAGGCATTATATAGAGGGAGAATAGATTGGAAAAGAGAAATCTTAAGGAATAGAAGTCTGATATCTGGACTTTATTTCTTTTTCAGAACTTTGAAATAATTTCAGGAATGGAGAAATCATTGTAGTGGCCCAGTTCATCATTTCAGTGGCTAAGAATTAGATGGAACTCTTCCCTCAACTCTGGGGAATTTTTTTCTGCCTCTTAACATTTCAGAAAGTTTTTTTCTTTCACTTTATATTAGAAAAGCCCAATATGGTGTATAGTTGTCAAAAAGTAATATTTTTGAGGAAAGTAAGCTGTAATTTGTAAAATAAATAAATAATGTACATTGAAATATAAATCTTATAACCAGTGCTTGCCAGGATCTCTAGAAAGGTAGCAGACAAATAATGAATGACAAATCTAGCATTAAACAAGAAGAAATGTAATTTCCTGGTCTGATCAGGTTGGTTAACCATAATGTAAAATTATTTTATTAAGAATTATCCAACAAAAATTATGAGCCTAAGAAAGATATATGCCACTGCAGAGATAAAAACATATTGTCTGCAAACTGGCAGAGTTATAATCCCAAGACATGGATAGGTATTAGAAATGTGTTGCTGAAAAACAATGTTCTATGAAAAATAAGATCTATGGATTTAAGCAAAGCTGTTGAAGTATACCAGGCAACTGAAGATATTATTACTTGAATAGTAAAAATGAATAGAATATTACATAATATTACTGAAAATAAAAAGAAAGGTAGAAAGAAGGAACAAGAAGTTGCATATGAAAAGGAGAAAAGTAAGAAGAATATAACTAGAAGTGGGCTTTTAATTTTTTTTCTCTTTGTGGCAGTCTTGATTCCTAGCAACTGCCTGAACAATTTTTATTACTGTTGGCAACATTTTTAGAAATGGTTTGCCACTGCCTTTTTCCTAGGCCTAGAAAGTGACTGGCTTAAAGCCATATATAGTAGGTGACTTCATGTCTAAACCAGGATGATCATTCATAGTATCCCAGTTTGCAGTGCTTTTAACCACAACAATAATCAGCTTCTAAATATGTTCAAAATGTATATTTTTGTCAGATTATGAATGTCCAGGAGTTATAGTTTTATTATTTGTATGTTTATGTATTTGTTTTTAAGTTTTAATAGACTTATTATAAAATTCTGGGAGTTTAGCTGGAGCATGCAGGCTATAAGAATAGTAATTAAGCAAATTTAAAACCAAATTGATACTTAAAGTTGTTTTGCAGAAAGGGTGCTGGACTCACCTGAACGCCCTTTCTCAGAGCGTGGAGATAGTATCCAGACATGGGATTGGTTCAGCTCCTGTTGCTCTCAGACTGAATCGTTGAACTGAGGATTAGCCCCTCCTTCCTCTCCCCAGTTCTTGATGATGTCGGTGCGAATCGAAGTCCTTGTTGAAATCTCTTCCACGCCGACTAAGGATAACCCTGACCAGGACCAGATGGTCAAGGGTGGGGCTAGATACTATCTCCATGCTCTGAGAAAGGGTGTTCAGGTGAGTCCAACGCCCCTTCTCCAGAGCCCTGGAGATAGTATCCAGACATGGGACATGCCCAAGCAAAAACAAGTCCTACAAGCAGACCTCTGTCTGGTCCTGGGTTCAAGTTGCATAGAACACCCTCTGGAGGACCCGCCTGCCAAATGCCACCTCAGCTGAGGTAAAAGTGTCTAGTCTATAATGCCTAATAAAAGGTGACATGGAAGCCCAAGTTGCAGCCCTGCAGATTTCTTCTACCGAAGCTTGAGTTGCCCAAGCCACCATAGTGGCCACACTTCGGGTAGAGTGAGCAGTAATACCCCGAGGTCTAGGGACAGACCTGAGGTCATAAGTCATGGTAATACAGACCCAAGCCATCTCTCTATAGTGGAAGGGGAGACCTTATGACCCAGAGTGGCTGGGTGAAAGCTCACAAACATAGACTCTGATTTTCTAAGGCCCTCTGTCCTCCTGATATAAATACGGAGGGCACGATGTACGTCCAGAGTGTGCCAGACCTTCTCCCGGGGATGAGACGGATTAGGGCAGAAGTCTGGCAAAACTAACTCATGTGTTCAGTGGAAAAGAGAGTTGACCTTAGGGATGAAGGCTGGGTCAAGTCGAAGGACTACTCTGTTGGAGTGAAAATGCAGAGATCTTCTCTGTCAGACAAAACCCCCAACTCAGAAATTCTCCTGGCCGATGTTATGGCCACAAGAAACACCACCTTATATGTAAGGAGCCTCAAATTAGTAGTCCTCAAAGGCTCAAAAGGCTTTGAAGTAAGGGGCAGAAGAACTTTAGTCAGGTCCCAGGTGGGGTATCTATGGACTACTGCTGCTCTTAAGTTGGAGGCACTCTTGAGGAACCTACGTACTACAGGTACATGAGCTAGAGACTCCAACCCTCCACAAGCCAGCACTGATGACAGGGCTGTCACCTGTCTGCGAAGGGTTGCTGGAGCGAGACCCCTATCAAAGCCGGACTGTAGAAAATCTAGAACATCGGCCACAGATGCTGTGGCAGGGTCTACGCTTCCTTTGTGGAACCAGTCAGAGAAAGCTTTCCACGTGGTGTCATAGATACAGTTAGTTCATGGACGCCTGTTTGGTCTGTACCACCCTGGAAGAAAAACTGCTCCCTGTCAAAATTCTCCTCTCAAGTGCCATATGGTCAACTGGAGCTACTCAGGCTCCGTATGGCAAATGGGACCCTGGCTGAGGGAGATCCTCTCTGGGGGAATCCTTAAGGTGGGGAGACAGACAGACTCATGAGGTCCATGAACCAGGGGCGTCTGGGCCAATGCGGGCCACAGAAGTATCTCTGCCTTCTCCTTCAAGAGCTTTCTGACCACTGCTGAGATCAAGGGAAGGGGTGGAAAAGCATAGAGAAGGCCCCGTGACCAAGGGCAGCAGAGAGCATCGACTCCCTCTGCCCTGGAGCTGGGAACCTTGACAGAAACCTGGGCAGCTGGCTGTTTATGGAGAGGCAAAGAGGTCCATGATTGGGAAGTCAAACAGATCTGCCAGCTCCTGGAATAGATCCGGATGCAGGCGCCACTCTGTCTGATCCACCGTGGAGCTGCTCAGCCAGTCCGCCTGCACAATCACCAGGCCCGAAATGTGCTCTGCCTTGATGGAGATGATGTTTTTCTCCACCCAGTGGCACAGCCATTCTGCTTCCTTCATGAGGGACCTGGATCTGGTACCTCCCTGATGATTGACATGTGCCTTGGTGGCCACATTGTCTGTCAGTAGGAGAACCGGCTGGTTTGAAATTATGTCCCTGAAGCTCTTGAGCTCTAGGTGTGCCACCCTCAGCTCTAGCCAACTGAAGTTGCATTGTGCTTCCAGGTGAGACCTGCCCTGAGGTACCTGGTTCTGGCAATGTGCACCCCATCCTGCGAGGCTGGCATCTTTGGTTATGACTAGAGGATCCTGCCCCTTGAAAACACAGCCTCTGGTCATTGCTGATGATGTCCACCACAGAAGAGACCTTAGTACAGTAGGAGGAACCTGTACTTTTGCCATTGAATTGCTGCGCCCCAACCTTTGGAATGGGAGCAGAAACCATTGGAGGGTCCTTGCATGCAGGCATGCCCACGGGACAATGGATATGCAGGATATCATTTTCCCTAGCAACTGGGAAAATGAGGCAAGGGAAACTACCCTAGAAGCCCTGACCTGGGATGCTAAGGACCTGTCATCCAGATGGCACTGGATTCTGATAGGGATGGTCCTGAGGTATGCTACCAGTGCCGCTAGGCTCTTGGTAAACACTCTCGGCACTGATGATAGGCCGAAGTGCAAGGCCTGATATTGAAGCTGCCTGCTAGCATAGCAGAACCTCAGAAAACATCTGTGTTTCAGCCGGATAGGGACATGGATGTAGGTCTCTGTGAAGTCAATGGAGGTAAGCAGGTCCACCTCTCTGACACACTCCAGGATGCACTGTAGAGTGTGCATCTTGAACCCTCAATATGGCAGGAAACGGTTCAGGCGCTTGAGGTCGAGAATAGTGCACCATCTGCCCGAGGCCTTCGGAACAATAAAAAACATTGAGTAAAATCCAACTCCTTTCTGGCGCAATGGCACCGCCTCTATGGCTCGAATGTCCAAGAGATGTACAATGGCAGTCTCCATGAGTGTTCATCTGATGGGGTCCCTTGAAATGGGAGAACAGATAAAGGTTCTCAGGGGTATGACCAGAAATTCTAGAGAGAAAGACCCTGCCTTGTCGTCTCTCTCGCCCAAGCATCGGTGGACATTTGCTCCCACTGGACAGCAAATAAGCAAAGTCTTCCTCCAATGGGAGCGGTGGGCTGATGGTCACCTTGAGTGGCAAAAAGGCCAGCTGCCGCTCCCACAAAAAGGTCAACTGCCCTGAAACTGGGTCCTGCCTCCTCCTCGGGGAGCCTGAGGCTGATAGGCTTGTCTAATTGTTGATGATTCTGGGTAGCATTTACACCCTGAGTTCGAATAGTAAGGCCGAAAGGACTGTCTTTGAAAGCTAGAGGAAGGCTTGGTATCCCAAGGTCTGGATAATGTGGGCATAATTCTATGCTTGTCCTTGGACTCAACTAGAATGGGCTCTAGAGGGGCCCCAAAGAGTTTTTCCCCCCTTGTATGGGGAAGAAGCCAGTTTCCATCTCTGGGATCCGCCTGCCAATGTTTAAGCCATAGCAGGCGGCGGGCCGTGACTGATGATGCTATAGCCCTAGAAGCAAACTTTACAGAGTTAAGTGTGGCGTCTGCTGTATGCTCTGTGGCAACAATGACTTTATTGAAAACCTGGTGTACCCTCAAGTCAACAGGAGACACCTTGGACTGCATTTGGCGCAGCCACACTAAGAGGGGTCTGGTGAAAAAGGAGGCAGCCGATGCTGTCTTAACGGTCCAGGCTGCCGCTTCATGCGCCCTGCTTAAAGTGAGTTCAGCTCTCTTATCATCAGCCTTGAGGAGGTCTTAGGCCTCACTTAGGGTGGTGGAAGAAGAAGCCAATGCCATAATAGGCTCATCCACATCAGGAACCTGTAATGTGGCTGCCAAGGGCAAGGCCATGTTAAAAAAAATTGTCCAATGCCGAGCAATTTGCATATGAGCCAGGTGTCTCCCATTGGTGGAGCACAAAGTTGTCAAACAATTTAGGGGATGGAATCTCCTCTGTCTGCTCTGAGGCCTCAGAGAATAAGAACTCCCCAGGCACAAGAATATCAAGGTTGGGATGGGAGAGGCCTTATCAGGTAACATTCCGGTTGCACCCTTGGTCTTAAAAAGTAAGGACCTGAATACATGAGGCTGGAATAATCCCCTGAATTGGGGGGGGGGGTTCTGGAGCCATTCTGTCATCATCCGACAAAGTTGGATCTATCTGACCTTCCTCCAGGGAGCTCCCTGACTGATCCAGGGGAACTGAAGGGAAGTTAGTTGGAGGAAGGGCCAAAGATCCCTGTCCCTGCATTGGAAATCCAGAAGGAACCAGAAAGGGAGCTTGTTGGCTCTGGAAGTAGCCAGCCGAATAGCTTGGTTGGCCTGTCTGAGCAGTCCATCCATGAGTCTGAGCAGACATAGGATGCTGGGAGCTCCTGAGACCTGCAGTAGTTGGTATAAGTGTAGCCTCAGTTGGGTTAATGGGCCTGCCTATGGTATGCCTAGGGGGCATAGGAGATAACACCTGCATCCACTGACTGTTCCATATAGGGGCCACTCCAAACTGCATGATATTTTGGGGTGGCCCTCTCTGACAGAAGAGGTTAATTCCCTGAGAAGAAGCCCTTGATAAATCAAGGGGCTGACACAGGGAAGTAGGCAAGCCCCTGGGATCAACAGAGGAAGGGAGTTGGATTGAATCCTCTGCATTTCTCCCCTGGGCACACTGCCTCTCTAGGGACTTATGGAGTCTGCACTTGGTTCATTCTTGCCTCTTAGAAGTCTTTTGCATGGAAACTGCTTTGGCCTTGAGCCTGGCTGCAGCCTCTCTCGTAGCACTGTCAGTTTTGGACAATCTTTTTCTCTTGCTTTTAGAACCCACAGCCTATGGGGATGCTTCTGTAAAGTATCTGGGTTCAGTGACAGGACGCTGAGAGGTCATGTTGCCATTAGTAAAGCAGAGTTCAAAAAAACCTCTGTGTAAAATGGGGTTTGGATGGCCAAGCTGGAACAAAGCCAATAAAAGGGTACTGGATCAGTCCTTAAGCAGAATCCAGTTTAAACTTAACAGAGGTAGAGGGGTAGTTGAATCCTCACCACTCTGAGCCTCTTGAAGGTTGAAAAGTTCGATGGGATTTCTTCCCTTCCAGCAAACTGCAAATCAAGCTGCAGGCAAGTCACACCAAAACCAGAATGACAGGTCAGTAGCACTGAAAAGTCACAAGCTCCTGAATAGGCAGTCCTGCTCGGTCTGACAGGCAGGCAGACAGATATAAAAACAGTCAGCGTGATAACAGCTGAAAACTACGGAACCGCAAAACCAGCTTTAAAAAGCCTGGCGAAAAGCAATTGTTCCGAAATAAACCTGCCTTCAAACAGCCCGCTTGATAAAGCACGGCTTCGATCCTGTAAAAAGAGAGATTAGCCAGTTGGAAAGGAACAATTCAACAAAATGGCAGCTGGCTGTCAAGTGGTTAATCACTTGACAACAGAAAAGCCCGGCGCTGAAGCTGTCAAAAACATAAAATGGTGGAAGGCTGTCAAACAGATGAACCACTCAACAGCTGTTGTTCTGGCGCCAAAATCATGCCACTAGAAGCGGCTTCTACAGAGAGGCTCCTACCACATACCTGCCAACCCGCTTTCAGTAATGCCGTGGAAAGAAACTATGAACCAACAAAGCAACCAAAACACAAACTGTAAAAAAAAAGAGAAACAAAATGGCAGCTGGCTGTCAAACGGACGAACCGCTCAACAGCTGTTATTTCAGCTCCAAAGTCCTGCCGCTAGAAGCGGCTTTTGCAGAGAGACTCCTGCCGCGTAGCTGGCAGCCTGCTCTCAGTAACGCTATGGGAAGAGACAACGAAGAATAAACTAACCAAACAAAATTGCTGAGGAAAGCAGTAATTCAAAAAACATGTCTGATGAGCTTCAGACTGAATCAAGAACTGGGGAGAGGAAGGAGAGTCAATCCTCAGTTCAATGATTCAGTCTGATAACAACAGGAGCTGAACCAATCCCATGTCTGGATACTATCTCCAGGGCTCTGGAGAATATATTCATTAACAAATTTTTATGTATAATTAAGTTTCTGCTTGTATAAAATACTGTATACCTTTATTATAGTGGTGGAGCAGAAGACTCATTTTTTTTCTATTTTTCTAATATTTAAAATAAGTTTTAGTATGCATTTGAAATAGTAGATATTAGTTTCTTACTGGCAGGAACACACTTTAATTAACAGAATATCCAATGTTAATTCAGTACACATCTTCATTATTTGTTTTTTTCTAATTTAGTTGATTTAATTTATCTGAAAGTATCAAAATACGTTGCAAACTGTGCAGCATGCTCTTCTTTATAGTACATAAGGTTGCCAGAACTATGACTTTTAAATAGTTTTGATGTTGAAAAAATATTTGTAATACAGATAGTCCTCGTTTAACAATCCTAAATGGAATTCTATCAATTCTACCCTCTAAGCGAAGTGGTCACAAATGGGAAATCATTTTCAGCTTACTTTCTTGAAATCTTTTTATGATATCTCTGCTCTGTAAGTGTGGGTTGAAAGAGTCATGAAAAGGAGATATTGCCTACAGAAATTGTTTGCTCTCCGCTTCCTGCAGAAAGGAGAAATTGGGAAGAAACTGTTTCAAGATAATGTTATTTGCTCTTCTGAGTATTGAGAGCAATATGATTGTACTGCAGTGGGAAAGAGTCAGGCAAAGGCAAGATTGCCTACATAAACTGTTTTGGGTTTTTTCTGTTTTTTTTTTCTCAAGGAGAAGAGAATGGAAAGATACATACATATACAAATATACATGTACATATACATATACAATATCCAATTTTACCTTTTTTGCTAAAGTTACTGTGAAAATGGTGAGACTACAAATGGAAGAAGTAGATTATCAAGATAAATTTTAGCACATGATAATAACATGAATTATTTAGTGAATGATGTTTGTCAGAACCAGGGTGGAGATGGTGCAATTATCCTGGTTCTTATTGATTACTTCCCAATTTTTACTATTATCAATCATGATATTCTCCCAGATCACCTATAGAATTTTAAAAGGGAGACCTATCATTTTTCTTATCCATGGCTGATTCTGTCAGCGAGGACAGTAGGGAGTGAGATGCTGGTTTTCTCTGACTTTCAGAATGCTTTATAGAGACTTTCCACATATTGTTTAACATCAATATAAAACCACCGAGAAAGCTCATCCATTTACATGGGAAAACATATCAGTACTCTGATAATACACCACTCTATATCTTGACTCCTTGTTGACCAAGCAATCTTACTGAGATTTTGTCCCAGTGCATAGAGGCTGTTTGAATGTGGACTGGGTGGAAAAGACTTAAATCCCATACTGACAGTACAAAGTGGCTATAGAAGTATGGTTCTTTCAATGATGGTGACTTTCTACCTTTGGTTATAAATAGGATAGCACTTTTCCATACAAATAGTCATCAATTTACAACCATTTCTGTAACAATTATTCAATGTTAAGATGGTGCTAAACCAAGGAATTTACAACCTATGCCCCAAATCATGGCCATTGCAGCACCCCTGCAGTCATGTAGTAAAATTCAGACACTTTGCAGCCTATTTCTACTTTCAACTGCAGGGCCACTGCAATTCCCCACATGTGCCTGTCTCCTCCTCAGTTTTAGCCATCCACCAGAATACATAAACCTTACTGTGGTTCAGGAAGCTTCACAAAACACCCAGCCTACCAATGTATGGAAAACATTCCACTTACCTTACCTTTTTTCTCCAGCTGCTGGCAGGTTCACCCAATATACAGTTGATTTAAAAATTCTGCACATCCCTGTTAAAATGTCAGATTTTTGAGATGTAAAAAAATCAGTCCAAGATAAATCAGATTTTTTCCCCACCTTTAATGTAACATATAAACTGTACAATTCAATTAAAAAACAAACTGAAATTTTTTAGGGGGAATAATATTCATAAAACCATATAATAATATGATTGCATAAGTATACACACTCTCTAATAAGTAGATATGTGGCTGTGTCAGAATTAACCAATCACTATCAAACTGATAGTAAATAGTAGTCAGTACATACCTGCTGTCAACTAAAGTGATTCTGATTAAGCCCATATAAAGTTCAGCTGTTCTAGTAGGGTTTTTGTGACAGTTACTCAATTGCCTGATACAACAAAATCATCTGCAAAGAATTTACAAAACATCAAAGGGATTTTTTTGTTAGAAGGTATCAGTCAGGAGAAGTGTGCAAAAAAATTTCAAAGTTA
>JAOYMU010000274.1:36107826-36120589 GCA_025802295.1 Psammodynastes pulverulentus
TTAAATGCTTCCGATTTTTTCCGCGGCTCCCTTAAAAATTTCGGATTTTTTCCGCGGCTCCCTTAATAGGTACATCCAGGTTTTTTTACATTTTTTACTTGTAACTGCGCATGAGCACTAGGCTTTCAGAAATGGCGCGGCGCCCTTACGACGATAGCGCGGCTCCCCAGGGAGCCGCGGCGCACAATTTGGGAACCACTGTTATAAGCCATAAAGTTATAAACATAAAGCAAAATATTTGACCACAGTGGCTTTGTGATAATGTCTAAAAAATTTATTTTGTAGGTATCTGAATTATGTGAATTTCTGAATGGGAAAATATCTTTGAATAGAGTAGAGTTACCAATATCTGTCAAATTATTTGTAAATAGTGGCGGAATAAAGATACACTCATTTGAAAATTTACTGGCATTTAAATTAACATTCATTTTGTAATGTTTATTAACCTGTATTTTAAATAGCAAATGTTAAAATTTGGAGGACTTAGTCCAGTTGTTTTCAAATGGAAAATAATGGGAGGAGGGGAAAAGAGAAACTACTGAATTACTGTAGTTTTAAAGAAAATTCACTGCCTAATGTTTGCCCTCCTCTGCTCAGGAATTGTATGTAATTAGACAGTTTAATAAAAAAATAAGAATTATCCTAGTTTTGGGGAAGAATTAAATGCAAATGAAGGCCAACACCAGCTAAAAAATTGGGAAATTTTTCATATTGTTGTATATGTAATAATATACTGAACCATGCTTCTTCTTTCTTATAATATCAGATTTTAAAAATAAAATTTAAAAATTATGAGATACCTGCATAGAATCCTATCACTTGTTTATTAGAAGTATAGATACCTTTCACACTAAAGTTTGTTTCTTACTTGTCCTTCATTTTTCATGCTTCATATTTCCTAGCCATTAAATGTAAGCATTCTCTAAAGCTATGAACTGTTTTTATAGTACCATCTATTTTGTGCTGTTTCTTGTAAACCTTGAATATTTCTCTTTAGATAAGTTGCATTTTTATAAAGTACAGCTTGCATATTTAAGTATTTGTATATACTAAATTAGAATGTAGTTGTTTATTTATATCATGATTTGAGTGATTTAAAAGCACATTCATTTTATTTCATTTCATTTCATGTTTGAGTTGATTTATTCTTTGTTTTATGTTTTTGTTTTTCCTTTCCTTTCTTTTGTTTTAGTCGTATCTGGTAAGTTGAAATTTTATTGACCATCTTCTAATCACCGTTATTCCTGTGACTGGATCATCTCTCCCCCTCTCTATCTATACCTTTCCATATCTGCCAACAAATCATCCTCCAACCTTCACTTGTACTGCCTGGACAGACCACAAAAGGCACATTCCACATGAAGTGTGGTAATTTTTGTGGCAAGCATCTAAGGTAATGGCTTGCTTATTTTTATTTTACTTTAATTATTGCATTGTTACTTATTTTTATTTATAAATTCTTATTTATTTTATTTTAACTTAATATATGTATGATTTTATTTTGCTTCAGCAAATCCCAAAATACACATATTTTTGAATATGCACCAATTCTTAAAAATAATGAAATTTTCCACGTATAAAATAATCATTCTATTTTTCCAGAAATACATTTTATTCTTCAGATTCTGTTTTTCAACAGATGAAAAATCTTTTGCATTATTTAACTTACAAGCATCATTAAAAGCAATCTAACCCGAATCATTGACTTCAACTGATAACTATGTTGATTTATTTACTAGTTTATCCAGAAACAAATGAAAACTATTATACCAGGATGAAATTGGCAAGAAAAGGTGGTTATTGTGTTGGCTTCTAACATAACTTAAATGTTTACAAATGAATAGTTTCCCATTTCTTCTTTCTAAATGAAGCCACTTTTATCCCTTAGAAAAGTCTTTCTGATGATACTCCCAACAGTGATTTATTATTTCCTAGAAACAAGTCTTAAACTATTTCCCATTCATTTGCAATGGTTTCCAAGGATGCAAGGCTACAGGATTTTCATCCTAATAATTTCCTTATTATAACGTGCAAGCTATACAATTTTCAAAACTATTTAACTATATATTTAAATCAATATATAAGTCAATTTAATGTTTAAGTCAATATATTTTACAACAAATAGCATTTATTTCAAATTACAATCCTAAATAAATAAGGTAGAGATTAGCTTAATTGTGATGGCATTTACATATAAATAAAATTTGTTATATCAAAGATGAACGAATGAGTACATTAAAAATATTGAGATAAAAACTCATTCACCTTCTTCAGCATTTTCTATAACAAGTAACATGTATATATGCATACATTTCATATCACATTTGTCAGATAGTTATGGAATTTTCAAGTTAAGATATTATTAAGCACATACTTAATAAGCATACAGTTACTTCAACTGAAAGCAGGAAGAATGGCCAAATTAGTCTAATAGCAATATAGTCTTTTTGAAAAACATGTAAAAGTACTCATATTAATACTTTTTCAATACTATCAAAAATATTCTGAAAATGGCGATGGATAACAACCAATTGCTTTAATAAACTCAGTGAAAAGATTCAATAGGATGTTAAGACAGTCAGGAAAGACATTGAAGATTATTGTAGCTCCTTTAAGAGGAGAATCTGTTAGCCTATTGTAGTCAAAAATCATGATACAATCACATTGACATAGGAGCTAAACTGTTGGAATTATATGATGCATTTAGAAGAATGAACTATCTACTCAATGACAAATTATTAAAGTCAGATCAATTCTTAGGGAAGAAATAGAGTGAGCACAAAATGTTACAGCAGAATAGCCACAGCTCATTCAACTGATGGAAGTTTAACAAAGAGAGATTCAACCTAGAATTAAGGATAAATTCCGGTCAGTGGCAACAATTAATCAGTGGAATGGCTTGCCCACAGAACTAGCAATGCTGTATTACTGGAGGCTTTTAAGAAGATATTGGACAGCCATTTATCTGGAATGGAATAGGTCCTCATACTTGAGCAGGATTGGACTAGAAGAGTGGTTCCCCAACCTTTTTAGAATTAAAAGGGAGGTTTTTCCACAGACCGGAAGGAATAAGGTTTTGCATCCCACGGATAGGGCTTTCCTTGTTTGCTTGTTTGTGTGGCCTGGTTGCTGGCATGTGGTCTGCGGATGGAGGCTTGAGGACCCCTGGACTAGAAGACCTCCAAGTCTCTTCCAACTCTATTACTCTGTGTTCTGTAACTGCATTATTAATAAGATACAGCCCATACTGAACATGATACTGTATTTTTTCAGGCACTATCCCCATTGATGGAAATGGACAACCATCCAATCTGAAGCAGATTCTTAAACAACAATAAACATGCTAATATACAAACAAACCCTGCAACAAACACAACCTCCATGTACTTTTCCCCATAATTATATAAACAGTACAATCAGAGGGTCCAACAATTACACCTATAGGATTAGACACATTTTTCCATATTTTTTTTATTAGTACATGATTACATATAATGCACATACAGATTCTGTAATACATGCCTTCATTTGCCAGCAACGTTTTTATACCCTCTGTATAAGGCAAACAGGACAATCTTTGCATAAGTATTAACAGACATAGATATTTTATTATAGATTTTAAGGTAGACAGTTTGGAGAAAGCAAATTGTAATAGCACAATTGAGCAAGAGATTGCTAAACTCACATTAAAGGGTTTTAGAGAAGAGAGAAACAGAGAGAGAGTGAGAAAGAGAGAGAGAGAGAGAGAGAGAGAGAGAGAGAGAGACTCATCACTATTATTGTTTTAGTATTTATAATCTGTTTCATATGCAACTTTTATCTGCAAAACCAGTCTGTCTTCCCCTCCCTTCTTCCCCACCTTATCCCAATTTAAATTCTGCATTAGTTGAGCTACTCTGTATAGTGGATAAAATGAGCTATAACTTACAAAAATTTACCCTTTTACTAAAATGATTTTGTTAGATTATTTTTTGAAAAACTAGAAAAGTTTGTATTTGCTTTTCCGATAATTTGAAGGAGAAAAATCTGCATTGTTTTGACCTTTGCTTAGAGAAACAAAACAAATCTACCATAATGCATAAAATGATACAACACAAACTGGAGAAATTGAAACTAATATGAAGTTCTCTATCAAAAGCTTTCTTGGAAAAAAATGTGTAAAAGTGCATATTATAAGGACAAAATGGAAGAAGAACTAAAGGTGGACTATCAGTAGTAGTTCTGAATTAAAACTCTCAAATTTTAGGAGAAAAATTAATCACACTACAGTTAGAAATAGGAGATTGGTTTCAAATTTCCAGGGCTTTTCTTCTCTGAAGAAAGGTGCCGGAACGCACCCCCGTCGTCACGCTAAAAAAACCCAGAAATGATAGCGCACGATTGGTCGAGACGGACCACGTGACGCGGACTCTGAAAAGGTCCCGGAACGCAGTTCCGCCGAGTTACGGCGGAAAAAAAGCCCTGCAAATTTCTATATGTTTTTAAATATAAACTGGATAACCATCTATAAAGATTAGTTTAACTTCTTTCATTGGGTAGGCATTCAACCATGTTGTTCAATTCTATTACATTAAAGTTCTTTGAATCAGACATCACACAAAAACCAGAAGTAGCTTGTTATTTGTACCAGTTAGCCTTTTTATATCTTATGGGATCTTACTGTAATATTGACATAACTTTGAGGAGATTTTTGGTAATATCATGTTGGTGATCTAATTTATATTTCTAGTAAACTCCTGGTTGATATTAGATATTTTTATATGTACATGTATACATGTACACATTTGTGCGCGCGCGCGTACACACACACACACACACACACACACACACACACACAATCTGCTTTAATACCAAGGTTCAGAATTACCATTTAAAAAAATAATAAAATGGAAGTTTTGTAAGAAAAATAGAGCAGGTAGTTGACTAGTTGGTTGGTTAGTTTCTGAGTTGCTCCTTTGAAATATATTTCTATTTCTTAAAAATCATTTATAAAATGATAGTCAAACAGCTTACCTTCACTTATGGATCACATTATAGTTTAACTGCATGATGTTAATGAATCTTAAAAATCTACATGTATCACATAAAATAATGTAACTACCTTTTAAAAATCTTCAGCTGTTTTCCTGTTCTTTGATATTTGCATTTGTACGCTGTTATGAAAAATTGCTGACTAATTGTTTTTTTTTTAAAATCAGTTCTCTTAAAATTCTAAAGAAACAATGTTGATATGTCACTATATTACTATGTGTGACATTCTTGTAAGATTTAAAACGTATTTCAAGTTGGCTTAGACTTCTATTGATTTCTATAATCCATTTGTGTAGATTATTGGCAGAATATAAACGTAACAGATTTCTTCCAAGAAGTTTGTTTTGTTTTTTTACTGTTCAGCTGAACTTTAACCCTGACTAGTTTCCATCCAGATACCAATCTGACTCTGCTTAGTTTCCAAACCCAGTTATAATCACTATTTTGCCACCTTTGGAGCCCTTCATATATCATTCTGAATGCTGAATATAATGCTCATATGCATGAAATTTGATTGAATGTAATGGCACTTCCCCTACTTTGCCATATCTGGAATAATTTCAAGAGAATCCAGGAAGGAGATGGAAGATGAAATTTGTTCTATCAATCTTCTTATAATTATTCTTCTTCTTATTCTCCTTTTCATTATTTCTATTATTCTTGCTTAAATTTATTATGCCTGTCCACTCCCAAAAACTCTGAGTGACCAAGATGATCAAAATACACCATTAAAGCAATTAAAACCTAACAACAAAACTTAACAGCTCAGACCAAAGAGCATCCAAATGGACAAAGAAAGAAAAACCCAAGAGCTTCATAAATACACTAATCCCAAGATCAGACCTAGGTTTAAGGCCTTGGGTGCCATACATAACTCGGGGTTATGGTCTTCTAGTGGAACAAAATGTTGATGTAAAGAGTTGAAGCATTTCTTTCAGATGGAAAAAAAGTTTTAACTTTTTTTATTTCCCTTTTGTTTCCTTTTATTTCATTTTGATACTATTCACTCTTTCTCTCTGTCTCTCTTGCTCTCTGCACAACATATTATTTTTAAAAGGCTGCTTTCTATTTATTTTTTCTCTATTCCAGATCAGTTACATTAATATACTTAACTGCTGTAACTTAATGAAACCAACATAATTTTTGGCATTCTCTTTACCATTCCACGTAGTGACCATTTGTATAAATAAAACAATTTGGACAATACTGGCAGTATTTATAATACGAAGATGAACAGATGTTTCAGATTTGCTTAATTTATATGCAAGTTTTGTTTGAAGATGTTGACTAAATCAACAATTTAGTCTGTTTCATTATAGCTTTAATTTCATTCTTTTTCACTAATTGCACACACACTCTCTCTTAAATGGCTACAATTTATATAGCAACATTTATAAGTCTCTGAATTAAATTCAAAAATATTTGGTATCCATTTCTACATCAAAATCAAACCTATTATAAAAGCTTTTTAATTGATAGAAATTATCTGCATCCTTTGCCAAAAAACCTAATGGGAAACATTTTTGGGAGTCTGCAGAAAGGCTATAATGTATAACGTTAATCAAATTTTATAAGCAAGCAAGAATATGTTAATTTTAGCTATCCGTTGTTATTGGACCATTATTGAAGTGGAACTCAGTCTTCAGCATAAGAAGAAAAGTTGTTAGAAGTTAACCTGCAAGATATGAGGCAGCCTTCGTTTTAAATGTCTAACCCTTTTTATTGTTTATTTCCATTAAAGTTTGATTAATGCTGTACGTTGCTGAAGCCTTCCCCCATCCCCTAGTTTTGTAACCAGAGATTTGTGTGTGTTTGGGTTTCATTTATTAAGCTCCATTAAATTTTCAGCTGCTTTTCTTATTGAGGATAGCAATAACCACTAACATGGCAAGAAAGGGAAAAAAAGAAGAAGAGTTATCTTTCTTTAACAAAGCAGGCAATTAAAGACATACATGCAACAGAGGCAAAAAAAGAAACAGCCAAGCTGCCTGTGTTGTATGTCATTTTTTACTTGCTTTGTTTCTGATAAAATAACCCTGACCATGGCCTAGCACCAACAAGCTAGAGCAACGTATGCTCAAATTGCGTATTTCAGTTTCCATATGGAACTTCAATGTCAATTTCTGAAACAGCTAAAGATTAATTAAAGCATGTTAGTAATGGATATTTGTGGTTTGACTTCATTTCTCCCTCAGAGCCACCACATTTTGTTGTCAAACCTCGAGATCAAGTGGCTACATTAGGTAGAACTGTTACTTTCCAGTGTGAAGCAACTGGAAACCCTCAACCAGCAATATTTTGGCGAAGAGAAGGAAGCCAGGTAAAATAAACTGCAATTACATAATGTAAATTATTAACGAAGGAAAGTATGAACCCAATTTCAATATGAAACCAATCTTATGACTGAATCCCTATTAAAGGGGAAAATAATCTGTAGATTCCTGAGCAATCTACATAAAAAATTGTTGATGATTCAGCAAAGAAATATTCATTGACTGTTGGAAAATAGTCTCACTATTCTCTTTCAACAGTTTTAGCACAGCATAATTGAAAATGGAAGAATTATGATTATAGACATACAATCCTATTTTTTATGTATTTCTGTATGGACATAGTATATATTGGAATGCTGAAATAATAAATGTCTTGCTATATCAGCAAGCTAACATGCTCTGTTTTTTTAAAGCAACCAAAGGAAGGTTGTTTCCTTTCCACTTGTCTTTAGCATCAATTATTCAGATTCCTGAATATAATACACTCATCATACATATATACCCATGTCTTCTATCAATTTGTCTAAAAAGAAAAAAAAAGAATTTATATGTAAATGTGATACAGAGTCTCCCAGTCCTTAGTAGTGCCACAAAATTTCAGCTCTGTATAACAACATATGAATTTTATTAAGAAAAGACAAGTTTCTCTGAAGTCAAGTTGACCCCTGGTGACTACAGGGCATACCTACTTGGCAATAGTGCAATCATAGATTTTCTGTTGCTTTCTTCTGGGATGTTTTATCAACTTTCCAATATAGCCCATAGCCCTAGTATTTCCTGATGATTTACTTTACTTTCAAAATCAGCCAAGGTTAACTAATCCTACCATATTTGTGTCTACTAATGTGTTCAATACCTACAACTTTTATATTACTTTATATTCTAGAATTTATTGTTTTCGTACCAACCTCCTCAGTCTTCCAACCGGTTTTCAGTCTCTCAAACGGGTGATCTTACAGTTACAAATGTCCAGAGATCTGATGTTGGATATTATATCTGCCAGACTTTAAATGTTGCAGGCAGCATCACAACAAAAGCATACTTAGAGGTAACTGATGGTAAGTTTATGTTTAATTGCTAATAGTGCAGCAATAGTTTGGGAGTAAACGTTGATAATTCTACATGTTTATGATTGTCTGCTAAGTAACGTATTTGCAAATCTGGAAATAAACAGTTCTAAACATTTAACCTAATTAATTTTTTGGGTTATCCAACAAACAGATTCAGAGAAATTATGCCAATTTCAGGTAGAATAGCATGTCAGAATGTTTCAATTACGGTTTAATATTTTGTTATACTATGTAAATAAATAAGAAAAATTGCATGTATGTTTTCAGTTCTTTATCTAAAATAGAAAAAGTTACAAAGTATTTATGCTTAGTTTTAGAGTGTAAAATATGATTTTATATTATAATATAATAATATAAATATTTTGCTATTATTATTTTAAAAGCAGTAAAAGTTAATGATTTGGTATCAGATAATGTTTCATTATATTTTAATCCCAAAGTAATTTTACTTTATGTATTTATTTATATTTCATATTTCTTAACCACCCATCTCCCTTGGAGTTTTGCTGTTGCTTAAATGATTTCAAAAGTGCTTTCACTCGTGAACTTAATTTCTTCTTTTTCTTCTCCCAGTGATTGTAGACCGACCTCCTCCTGTCATTCGTCAGGGTCCTGTGAATCAAACTGTAGCTGTAGATAGTACTTTAATACTCAGCTGTATAGCTACAGGCACTGTTATGCCCATAATCCTCTGGAGGAAAGATGGTGTCCTTATCTCTACTCAAGATTCTCGAATCAAGCAACTGGAATCCGGGGCACTACAGATTCGATATGCAAAGGTAGCTTAAAACTTTTTTTTAAAAAAAGTTTCACTTTTCTTTGGAATGTGGCTTGAGGTTCTAAACACTGCTCTCTGTGTGATTTTAAAATTTATGAATAATTATATAACTATATTCTATCATCTTTCTTTCATCTGCACTCTCATTCTTTGTTCACTTTGTAGGAGCTTTGTTCTTTATAGGAGCGCCTTTTTATGAGTGCTTTTTTTCTAAAAAATATATATATATATATAATGTTTATTTTAACTCTTATTCATTAGGTAGCACATGAATCTGAAGAAAGTCAATGTGGTATATTGATTAATGTAGTAGACTAGGACAGGAAAAACCTTGATTTCAGCTCTTATTATTTCAAAACATGTTTAATTTTCAGCTGGGTGATTCTGGTCGGTACACATGTATTGCCTCAACCTCAAGCGGTGAAGCATCATGGAGTGCTTACATTGAAGTTCAAGGTAAATTAATCAGGATTCATGAGAACAGAAAACAACTTTAAATATAAGCTAATAGTTTCTGTGTAATAAAAACAATATATTGATGTGACCACAATAGATTCTAGGTCAAAGCTCTTAGTAATAAATGCTTTCATTTTCTAGAATTTGGCATTCCAGTGCAACCACCACGACCTACTGACCCTAATTTGATTCCTAGTGCACCATCAAAACCTGAAATTACTGATGTCAGAAGAAATACAGTAACTCTTTCATGGAAACCTAATTTGAATTCAGGTGCAACTCCAACCTCTTATATAATAGATGCCTTCAGGTATTATGCCTTTCATGTGTTCCAGTTGTGTTTCTTTTAAGACTGTTAAATCAAAGGCATGCATCAACCTGTTTGGTTTATATATTCTGTCTTCTTAGCCATGCAGCGGGTAGCAGCTGGCAAACTGTAGCAGAAAATGTGAAAACAGAAACATTTGCAGTAAAAGGACTGAAACCAAATGCCATTTATCTGTTCCTCATTCGTGCAGCCAATGCATATGGAATTAGTGATCCCAGTCAGATATCTGACCCAGTGAAAACCCAAGGTAATATTTGTGTATTTATACATATAGTTATATAATAATACTGGGGGATTGATAAAGAAATCATATATCTCAACTTTAATCAATTAATACAATTTGAAGAAACCTTAGTAAAGCTTTCTTTTATCCTCCTAGATAAAAGAATGTAAGTCAAAAATGTACATTTTTTTCTTTCTGAAGAAATTATGAAGATAGAACAACTTGTGGAACACTAACACATAATACATGTTGATAAAAGTAAAACAGAGCTTGTATAAGTACAATTGTCAAGATAATATGAGGCAATACAGTGCAGTACAATCCAAGCAATAGATGCAATGTAAGAAATATCTCTATGTGATGTCAAACACATTAGGACAACTACACTACTGCCTCCTTTGATTTATATTGCCTGCCTAATGATTTAGATATCTGTATATTCCCATATTTGAAAGCAGAATATCTATTCTGCTCTATTCAGAATATCTTGTATAGGGTATGTATTAAGAAAGTTAAGGTTTTTGTTTTTGTTTTTGTTTACATTCACTAATTAGGTACATTTAACTATTTATAATTCATTTACAATATTTATTTGAATATGATATTAATGTTTAAATATGTGCATACACTTAGATATGACAATTTTTATACCCCACTACAATATTAATTCCTCAACTCCCAAGTTCAACTGATGAGATCTTGGGGCTGAAATTGAGAAAAGGTGACTAAAAGTGAGCTAGATGGGACCAGTTTATCTAAATTAATGCAGAATTTTTTCTTATTTTTAAATTCTTGCCATAGTTTCTTAAAGAAATTTAGGTTTTTGAGTGTTAAATTGGAAGTGAAAATTATGTGATGACATCATGACTGAGTTTTAATGGGACCGAGATTATAATTAATGGAACTTTGTATGACTAGTTTAAAAGAAAATTCTATATTGATTTTTCCTGCTTTGTTTATTGATAGTAAAGTTTTAATTTATTGAAATATTTGGGAATTTTCAATTTTAATAAAATTTAATAATTTTAATAGACATAATAGAAAAACATTTAAATACTATGGAATTAGAAGCCTATTCATATGGTCTGATAATATATACATTGAATGCCTATATCTTATGCTTTTCGAATATTCCATGCAAGCCATTTTGTTTGCTTATTTAATAGTTTATTATTAGAGTCAAATCAACCCCTGTTACTTATTTAAACCATATTAAACTTTTGTGATCTAGATAGTGCAATACTTCTTCTTTGTTAGATACTTGTAAATTGTTTGTTCTAACTATGTACAATATAGTCTGCTCTTTGTTTTGTTCCCTCTTCTTTTTATTTCCTTTAATTCTTATTATCTGTTCGAAATGAAAATCAATATAATTTAACAAAATCAATTTAAAAGACATTATTATGTAAAAATTCTGCTACTAGTACATGCAATTTTGTTTTTCAATACTTTTTCATACATGTCTGATAATTTGTTAAAATTGTTGCAGATGTTCCACCAACAAATCAGGGTGTGGATCACAAACAAGTACAAAGAGAGCTGGGTGATGTTGTCCTACATCTCCATAATCCAACAATTCTTTCTTCTTCTTCTATTGAAGTTCATTGGACAGTAAGTATAATAACAGCAACAACATGGAGGGGCCAGTAGAAAGCCAGTTCTCAAAGAATACCAAAATGCAACGATGCATTGCTGATACTTCTCCCTTTATTATCTTAATGTGAGATACAGTTGAATATTCTTAGTAATTCTAAAATGATATTTAATGAACTTTGGTTAGGGTTAGAGTTTGGCAGAACAATCAGAAGTAAGAGGGTAAAAGTTAAAATTAATCCACCACAGGGATGGATTAATTATTTTTATATTCCACTGGTAATCTATCCATTTCTGACCATTTGATTCAGTGCTACGCTCAAAGCACATTTGCATTTTAGGCTGTGTCTTTATCACTGCTAATTATAAATACATTGTTTCCATTGTGTAATACTTTTGTGGTTAAAATTAAAAGTAATTTGAATTATTATTTATAAAATTGCTCATCTTTTCCTTTGTAGTGTTAATTTCTATTATTTTTGTCTTCAAAATACCTTGTGGGTTTTATTATTTCTGGGAAATTGTTTAAGCTAAGAAATATTGACTTGATCATAGTTACCCAAAGAATGGCTCTGGGTTTATAAAAGTCACATTTAACTCATAGTGACTTCTTGGAAATAATACATAAGTAGCTGCCATTGCTCTTCTGTTTTTCAATTTCCCAGGCGAGGCTGTATACTTGAGATTCATTCGCAGAATCCCACTTCAGAACCAGCTTAACTTCCAAGATCATCCAAGTGTTGCCACTTGCTGAATTCTGCATTTATATGAGAAGGCAACTTCCCTTTAAATTCTGTTCTGAATCTACTAATGTGGTCAACTAATAGAAAAAGTAAAATGAATGCCTGGCTTTCTGAAATTATTGTAGAGCCATATTACATTCTGACATTATTTAATAAGATTTGTGTGTGCTCCTTTTACTTGCAAGGTAATTTGTGAAAGCTGGTGAAGAATATTCAGACTTGCACACTATATTGAAAACATAACCATGAAAACGGCATTACATATTTA
>JAOYMU010000274.1:36277193-36288577 GCA_025802295.1 Psammodynastes pulverulentus
AATTGTTAGCAACAGTAAAATAAATAGCTATTTGCTTATTTTGCAATATATCAAATGACCCAGGATATCAAATTAAATATGAGTGTCTCCAAGTCAGTTAGAGATAAGCTATTTTCTGAATCACCAAATTCAGTATATAACTGGATTTTGTAAATGTATATAGAGCCATACTTGAAATAAAGTTTGCATGTGCTCTTTCGCACATATGTATAGTTTTTAATTTTAAGCTTTGCTTTGTCCTTTTTATCCCGTTTCAGCAGCAGGCAATCTTAATGGATCAATCCTTTCTGAGCAGACAAATGTTTCAAGAGGCTATAAGTGTGTGTGTGTGTGTGTGTGTGTGTGTGTGTGTGTGTGTGTATTTGTAGTAGAACTCTGCTTTCTAGCCAGTTGCCTTAACCAGTAGACCAAACTGGCACTATAGACCAAACTGGCAACTATGTATGCATAGTTGATTCTTAATGCCAAATTATCTGTGATAATTTTTAATACCATATCATTAGCAGAGATTTATGTACTTCTGTAATATGCCATGATAATCTAAATACTTAACTACAGTTATTGTATATTCATCTATACATGCATGCATTTCCAAATGAATATGGAAGAAAAATACATAAGGGAAACATTTCAGAAGAAAATTAAAATAGTTTTGCTTGTGACAAAACCAAAACTGAACAGTAAAGAAATGGTGAAATATGAGTGTCCCTGTTCTCCTGAATATGAGTAGATAAAATGGAGAAGTCATATCAGAAGTTTAATTCTTTGCTGATCAGACAATAATATGGCAAGAATATGGGGGAGATATATGACACCTATATTTAGAATTGGAGAAAAGGGGAGAAGACAGTTTCAGAATCATTGGAGAGGGACAAAAAATAGAGAACATTGTAACATAACAGGTACAGATTTAGACAGGTCAAAGCCATTACAAGTGGAGGTCAAGTTGAACAAATCTGATTAACTTCTTCAAGGGAGTGACAATGACAGCTGACAGAAATGAAGCAACAGACATAATCTACTTGGTCTTCAAGTAACCTTTAGCTACAGAATTACTTCAAAGAGTAGCACAAAAGGTTAAAGATGGCATTGCCTATAAACCTTTTAAGTAAAAATAGAAAACTTTGAAAGTTAACGGATAAATCGGATTTGAACCTAAATATTTTAGAATCAATACTTTTTTGGACCATGATATTCAGGTTTGAAATATAGGTCTTATCCTAGAAACTAAAGCAGTTTCTTCTTGAAAAGCAAAAAACTAAGATACATTCATATGTAATAAAATATAGTGCTATACATCACAGGCGGACCAATTTCATGTTACAAGAGTAAAAAAAAATCCCTATTTGGGCAACTGGGTTAGGAAGTCAGCAGAAATGTGAGGATATATATAAATGCAGAAGCCAGGAACAGACAATCAAATGCTAAAAGCACATGCAAGCTTTGAATGTTTGTGTTGTTTCCAAAGATTTGAACAATCTTGCCTTTCTGTTCTGGAGTAATGGAATATTGAACTTTCATTTAACCACAATTTATTTAATATATTTTAATTATATACGTATAACTTCTTTTTGGAATATATACTGTAAGTAAACTAGTTTGGCAAACAATCATTATTGCATTAAATAATGCCACCCAGAGATAATACTAACATTAAAACAATGATGTAGGTGGTGGAGGAGGATACCTTAAAATTATAAATGAATGGTTAAGTACCTGCCTACTAAACTCACCTTGTTCTACTCTATGTGGTACGATTCTACAAGGATGCAAGACTATTTTTTCTGCTTTAGGATATCTGTGATTCATAAATGGACATTTCAAATGCAATTAAAAACAGCATTAGTACTTGTGGGATATAACTGTTAGTCATGTAAAATTCACATGGGCACTCTTTTTAAAATACTAACCCAATTCATGTTGCAGCTTGCTATTCCATTTGTTTAGATATTTATTAATATAGATAAAGCAGTAGAAATAGAGGACGGGAGGGACATTTTAAACTGAAAATTCTACAGCGTAATTCTTCATAGGCCAGTATAGTATGATACCAGCATATCATCTTATTCTGAAAGTCTGAGTTTCAAGGGCCATTGAACACTGAACATTTATAATGTTCTGCAATTACAGAACCAATTGTGCTAAATAATTTTGTGCTGTTAGTGCATGAACATGAGGATTTCTCCCACAAACTCTCCAAATTTCATCTTTTAAAAATCCAGATTGTTCACTGGACTGAGATACTAGGTATTTTAAGTTACAGAATGATTGCTTCACTCATCTCAAGACATACCTGTACCAATTTCCTTATCTTGTTGAAGTGGCTTCTGTTTATATTTTCTTTTGACATTCAAATATTTTATTTTTATGTTGTGGAGCAGAGTGGCATAGGATTTTCGCATCTAATAATATATATTATGATTTGATATAATGGAATGTTTAGGTTGATAAAGCTTATATCTGCAACAATTTAAATAAGCAGAAACTTCCCCATGCTTTTTTCCTTTTCTGAAAATGATGACTATATACTAGAAAGTAAAAGATTTGTATAATATAAGAGCCGCCATTTACAAAACACTAATGACAATTTAGTGGGATAATGCCCATTTTCTAGGGATTTTGGCATGAAACCTTCTATAAAGGCCTTGACTATTGCAATGCTGACTACAAGGGGCTCTCCTTGGAAGCTTCAATTAGTTCAATTGAAGGTGATCTGCATAGTTTTGTGCAAACCTAGATTTGCACATGTGTCAATTCTCTTGCAGGAAATATATTGGCTGCTGATTTGATGATTCAAAGTGCTGGTTGTCACCTTTAAAATCTTACATTATTTGGGATAAAGTTATTTGAAGGACTCTCTTTTCCCATTCATATTATCTACCCAACCTACCAGAGCAGGAAACAGGGAACCTTATGGGTCCCCTAACCTAAAAAGGTCCATTTGGCAGAGCCAAGAATGACCTTCTCTATGGTGGAAAATCTTCCTTGCAGAGATAAGATTTGACTTTGGCACTCTTTCACAAGACCCTGAAGACATGGTTCTGCCAACAAGCCTGGAACTCCAGAATGATATGGAGCCAATCATTTGATTGTTGTTGGCAGGGGATGGGGGGATTCATTTCTTTTGTATTATTTTTGTATTCAGATTTTTATCTTTGTAAATGATCTAGAGTCACTGAGCATGAGTTGGGCAACCATATAAATTTTAATAAATAAATAAACAAATAAACATGATATAAGAGTGTATAATCTAACATTATTGTTGTTTACCTAATTTCCTCATTCCTTCTGGAATGAGATTCCTCAAAGATTCATCTGAATCCATCCTGATGGTGTTCTAAAAGATCTTGAAAATGTGGATGTTTCCCCAGGTCTTGGGGAAGGGTGGGTGCATTCTCATGATAGTTGCCTTTTTGTATATATAATGTGCTGTCTGGATAATTGCTGATCTTGTATATTCCATACTGTACTTTGTAGATTGGGTGTTTGTTTGTTTGTTTGTTTGTTTGTTTATGAAAATGTGTAGGGCCACCCAAGCTGCTGCCAAAGTATCTTTCACAGGACAGGATTTTTAATGAATCCATTTAAAAACTAAAATAGTATCAGGACAGTACAAGAACAATTTAAGGATGCAATGCATACTCATTTTTTTCAATTTTGGTTCCTAATAAAAAGTAAGGTAGATTGCTATACTTAATTTTTAATTCTCAGGCTTTTTTCTGAACTGAGTACACAATCTAATATAACATGTATATTAAAGGGGCAGCAAAGTATTATACTTGTTTCAATTTGTGCTATCACATTGAGGCAAATATGATTCTTGTAGAATTAAAATGTTTTTCTAATAATTTACTTTCAGGTAAACAATAAGACATGAATGGCCTTGGGGCAGACTATATAGAATAAATGAGTACAGATAGGACTGAAACATTTGTATTGTTCCTTATTATTTTCTCAGCATAAATACTGACAGATGTTCCAGAGTTAAAATGACCCTTTTAAAATGAAGGAATGAATCAATCTGTTGCTGGGAATCCATGTATGAAAGTTATTGTTCGAATGCTAATTTTAATTCTGTTGCTTCCTTCTTACATCTTCCCAAACCTAGCCCTAGTTTTTATTTAGCAATGCATACCTGCTCCTGAGAGCAACAGCACAAATCAAGAATTGGCAGGAGAAATATGTAGAGCTTGACATATTACATTGGTAAATTGCCTTGCTTGAATTACATTGTCTTGATAATATTCCAAAAATGATAGGTCATCCACTAACAAAATAAGAGAGTCTATTTTAAAAATATTTCTATATTTAAAGAAGCATTTTAACTCAGTTCTGACAGTCTATTATTTCATTTTGTTGGACATCCATTAGATATGGGCTGACCTACTTTGCATTAATACAGTTTTGCCATTGACAGCATTTTAAAATCATTTTTGTTCTGCTTATTCTATCAGCTTCCTGGGATATAAATTAAATAAAAAAACAACTCAGAATAATTTGATGACTCATGCTTCAATGAAGGTTAGAAGTTCCAATAAATTGAAAATATATAAAATATTTCCAGAGCAATAAAAATAAAGGAAGTATATTGATCATTAAAGAACTGAAATTGAATTAAAATAGTCCAAAGAATACAAAGTAGCAATAGCAATAGCATTTACCCTTATATATAACTTCATAGTGCTTGAGTTTACAGCCCTCTCTAAGTGGTTTTCAGGGTCAGCATATTGCCTCCCAACAATCTGAGTCTTCATTTTATTGACCAAGGAAGGATGGAAGTCTGAGTCACAATATTGCCTTCTGATCATTGTGTTCCCATGGCATCCCAAGCGATGTTGGATTAAAAAGCAAGAACCCAGTGACATTTTATATATTGTCTCATGAACATCTTGGCTCAAAAACTATATGGTTTTCTGGGAACCGCACTCTGCTAATTAATATTGAGCAAAAGAGAAACAGCATTTGCAAATTTCCTACTGACCACAAAGTATTTGTAATTTGAATCTAGTCTGGTATAGTCTAATTTGATACAATCTAAATAACACTGCTTAACCTATGAACTAACAGTACTTTCAATATTACTAACATTTTGATTCTCTTCTTTTGTATAACCTGCTGAATAAATTGTAAAGGTAAAACAAGTAAGAATTATAAATAGCTTTAGAAAAAAATATAAAAATGACACGTTTGGATACAAACACTTGTTCCTCAAAAAGGTACAAAAGGAAGTGTTTGAATGTAAATAAATTTCTCAGGGACTGGTGTATTGACTATAATTTCTCATTATGATACATACAAATACATAATCATGCAAGCCATGGTATTCCTATGACATTCTATGGAAGCACAAGTTGAACTTTGAAGAAGCAGGATAGGACAAATATTGAAGTCTTTGTATTTTGATATTGGTGAGGACTCCTGAGAATATTGTGAAGAAAACAAACCAATAGATCAAGGCCAATTTCTAAAATCAAATTTATATATTGAGACAAGAATTATGATAATAAATACAAATAATATCTGGAAATATCAAAGCCAAACTAAAGCATAAGGTATTTTGAATACAGAACACAAAGTAAAGAGTCATTGCAGAAGATTCTAATTCTTGGAAAAAATCTAAGGGAAATTTAAAAAAAGATCAATAGAAAACAAGAGGGTCAGCTACTAGTGCTGTCATATATAAACTTGCAAGAATTAAAAGAAACAGTTACTAATAATACTGACATAATACTGCCAATTAAGCATGAAGTGGTTATCTGAATTTCTGTAGATCAAATTTGATAGTCCTGCATTTATTTAAGACAATAATAGCATTCTTGACAAGGCTTCAATCATTACTAATAGTCAGTGACTATGCTCCAGATTTTTTAGAAGAAAGGCAGACCAAAAAAGCCCTTGAATATAGCTTTAATTTCAAGAGTTGACAAAAGACCAATAAACAGATCTTGGTATTGCACAGCATGGTTGATACTTTGATTTTTCATTGAATGCTAGGTACCGTACATTTATTAGGCTGATGAGGTTCTTTCTCTAATGAAGAATATGACATTTTACTGAGGAACTTCATCAAAAATTATGAAATTATGCAAGATTAATGCCCGTGACAATGGCAAACATAGTCAAGAAATTTGCAGTCCAGATTTAGGTTTTTTAAAATCCTTATAAGAATTCACAACTGCACAAGATCTCTAATTACTGTTCTGTTTTAAGATCCATAATTCAGAGATATTACTGCTATACATGTTTTTCGAAGTACCTACAAGAATTTCAAATACATATTATTCATTTGTTTATATGAAAATAAAACAACTATTTGCTGTAGCTTAGAACTTAATATTAAAAATGTGACAATCACAAAAATTGTTATTTGATAATCACAAGCAGTCTGAAATGACTGAAACATAAACCTCCTACCATTTACTTCCATGTACCTGCAGGAACCCTTGCAAATTCACTACACTTAACTGCTGGTATATCAAGGCACCACCCAGATAATTCCAATCATACCCATGACTGCCTTTTCTGAATGTATGTGGGTAAGAATTAAAAAAATTCCTTTTATATTTATATATATAAAACCACAATGGATTTTTTTTTTAAAATTGGGAAACACAAACAAAACTATCCATATCTAAACCATTTACTCTCTGGTAAAAGTACCTCAGCCTCATTACCTAGTACTGCTATAAAAGTTGTTTATCTTCCAGGGACTATGATTTACTCATTGGTTGGATACGTGGAATCCAGTGGTTCTGAGAACATATATTCAGATAATTGAGAGAGACTCAAATTAATTTTCCTGTCTTGTTTCCAAAATTGATTTTTTTTCTTGGAACTATGGATGGAAATCGTGAAATGCTTCAGATGTTATTGGACTCCAGTTCCCACTATTCCTGATAATGTTCATACTGAATGGCTTACTTGGCTTAGTTGGAGTTCATCAGTGAGACAAAAGAATAACTTTTCCACTGCTCTAGGGAATAAGTATGAATACAGTATGCTTTGCATTTCCAATATTGCTAAACAAACAAACAAAAATATTACATTTAATTTTCCCCATCCTATGCTGTTATTTCTCTGAGGCAGGGATGTCAAGCTCACGTTGTCATGGCAGTGTCATGTGATGTATCGAGACTTTTTTCCCCTTCACTAAACTGGGCATGGGCATGGCCCATGTGTGATGCATCCAGCCAGGAGTTTGACAGCCCTGCTCTGAGGTAACCATTTCTGTTTGGAATTTGCTCTGTGAATAGTCTATCATTCTTTCACACCTTGTATTATGCCGTGTCCTAGGATTTGGGATAGCAATACTCCTCTGTAAAGTATGTTCAATAAAATGTTGTGTATTGTGAAATTTTCCTTCAGTTAAGCTTATCTACTTTTAAAAGATGTTCCCATTCTTTATCAAAGTACAATATATCATATGCAAACTGCCTAAAAAATATTCATTTTTCAGGACATTTTTAAATTAGCATTTACATTTATGTTGAACAGGAACAGTCCATTAGTAAGATAACTTTATATTATTTTTCTATGCATCTGTTTTGGAATTATCATGAACAATTATGTATGCATTTGTGAACAACATAACAGGGTCATAACTTTTGTTGTGATCTGGTCCCCAAGCTATTGCTAGACTGTTGCAATGATTATCATTTTTTTTTATTCAGAACAAGGTATAGCTTATCAGATGCTCACTAGGGAAACACATATAATTTAATATACTTATCAGGTAATCAGTAATCACTAACCCTTTTGCATTCAAAGAAAAGATGTTCACACTTTTATTGTAGCTTTAATAGGTTTTTTCTAAAAAAAAATGTGTTTAATGACTACCTGCACTTGAAATATTGGAAATGGTAATTAAATTTTTAAAAGAGAATATATGTTGTACTTGGAGGATAATGAACAGGCATAANNNNGCTCATGCTCTGTGTATGTGTGTGTGTATGTGTCTGTGTCTGTGTCTCTGTGTGCCTCTGTGTTATTTAACTTATCTAATATCATACTCAAAACACAACAGTTATGTTGCAGTGGAGGTAAATCTTTCAAAAGCACTTCTGTTCATATAAATATATCATTATTACATATCATTCTGTGGCTTCCAATTCACACTCTCCTGGTTTCTAGACTTAACCACCAGGTCCACCACAACAAACATATACACAAAGTATTAACCTTTGGGAAAATTTTCAGACATGTGTGTAAATATATTACAATGATTTAAAAAAAAAATCTAGTGTTATAAATTACTGATAGAGGCCAGAGGTTTTAATAGAAATATTCAAGGGCTTGTTCAAACCTCATGTTAAAAACACTTAAAGGTTCATGAAAAAGCAGAATTCTGGCTAATCCCTGACCTTTTGTCTTAATATATTTGTTGGGTATGTTGTCTTACTGTATCATCTTATGAAAGTGGCAATAAAAGAAAGCAGGTATTTTTTTAGATACTGCTAATTTTATTTCACAACTTCATCCCATGCTATCTAAAATTAAAAGATTACTTTTATTTTATCCACAGTTAATTATGCATCCACCCCCCCACCCCCACCTGCAATTGGCCTATTATTGCTTCTCCCAGACAGGGGGAAACCAGGCCCAGGAAAAAGGGATTAGGTAAGCCTAGCCAACTGCAATTAATGGATCAATCTAGAGTACTTGCTCTGTAGTGGAAAATATACAGTGGAATAAAGGTCCTTCATTTAAATACATATTCAGTGCTGTGATTGGAAGAAGGTTGGTGACAGATGAAATATTTGATCCTTGCTCAGTGTTTCTGTTCATGAATCCATACCCTACAGATTTACAACTCACACACCATCTAAATATTCTCAGATTTCTGAGCAGGAAGCCCCAGCAGCTTGATTCTATAAATAATGATTTTTTTTCAAATAAACCAATTATTGTAACCTCCAAAGGATTTCCTAGGGATTTGCACAGTCTGTATCACAATGGAAGTCCTCCTAATACATCACAGTTACAGCTCCTAGACTGAACATCTTTAAACAAAGTCCACAGGCCTGCTCAAATCTCTTAAAAACAAACATCTGACTGTAAAAGATCTGTTATTTTTATCTTTTTCCAAAACAACAATCCTTGGGAATACTGCAGGTTCCTTGATGTCCGTAGACTACATTTTATTTAACATGCATAAAACATATTGTGAGGCCCAGGCAATTACTAATGTAGTTCTCAAATTATTTGTTTATTGATATTGTCAAACTATTTAGTAAGACTATTACTATTACTCTTCTCATCCTTTCTATTACCTATCTCTTCCCACTTATGACTATAACCATGTTGGTTATATTTTTGCAATTTATATTATTTGTTCCCTAGTATGATTTGATTGCCTATTAATAACCTATGACTATCTTATGATATTATTATCTGATGATTCTTGATGACTGTATTTTTTATTTTTATTTTTTCTTTATGTACTATACGGACAGCTTATACACCAAAGACAAATTTCTTGTGTGTCCAATCACACTTGGCCAATAAAGAATTCTATTCTATTCTATTCTATTCTATTCTATTCTATTCTATTCTATTCTATTCTATTCTATTCTATTCTATTCTGTCTTCTATATATATTATTAAGCTAAAAAAAAGAAAGGGACAAAATTTAAATTATTTTATAATTATTTCAGCTGTAGTTTAAAAATCTTAAGAAATGTTTGGTCATGGCATGCATAACATCAGATTTACACTTGGTTTAATTTAACTGAAATAAAAATATTTTATTTTTATTAAATCAAAACAAACAAACCTTGTCTTTCTCATAGATTATATCAAAACAAACAGCTCTCTTTCATTCAAAAACATTCAAATAATATGCCTCACTCTTTAAAAACTTTAAACTTAAAATTGATGAGATATTTCTTTTAAACCTTTGTGAATGAATGAAGTTTTAGGCATATGTTTTTGAAAACATATTATATAAAAATAAATTTCAAATGCAAATGTGTTCATTGAAAAATAAGTCATTTACTGGTTTACTTCCAGGAAAGTATGGACAGAACTACAACCTTAGTATTATCTCTATATGTATTGAATCTAGTGATTTGTCATTTAATGAAAACTGAGCATGCTGGAACTTTTTTCTAAGATCAGAGAATGTGGGTTTTGGTTCTTCAGACATTTTCTATTCAAAGCTCTCTGGCTGAGTGCAAAATTATTCTTTTAAAAATGTGAGTGTTCAGCATACAAAGGGAATGACTTGGTCATGCTTCTGCCACTCACCATTCTTTTTGTACTATGTTATTTCTGTTCCTTTTCATGTTGCTGAAAGGAACATGAAAACAGTACTTATAGATCAAGGCTCTGCTAAGGTTAAAGTCAAGGGAACCAAATGTTCATTTTCAAGGATATAAATGCACTATTGAGCATCCTAAGAGAAACTGTTGTTATGACCTTTTTAAACTGAATTCACCTTTTACACAAAGAACTCAGAAATTCATTATTTTATACTAAGCTTAAATGGACCTGGATTTATGCAAATTAGTTTCACATGCCATATTTTACTGGGTGTACTAGTTTGTTTGCTTGTTTGCTTGCTAAACTTTACTTTGCCAAATCTAGTGATTCATGGCAGTTTTCAATATACTCAACTGTAAAACAAAACATACAATTGAATCCAGCCATCATATAATACAAAAGGTAAAACAATAAAATTAATTTAAAATAGTTATATGGGCCAACAAAATTGTCTGAAAATAACATTAACATTTAAATTTTAAAGAGCAAATGGAAAAGTTCCAATTTGGTACCCTTGTGGTATAGTATAGTTTTGGTACCAACTGGACCCTTGAGTGGAGATTTTTTCATTAGCTGGGATCACCAAAAAATACTGTATCTTGGCTCTTTGTAAGGCCCTGGCCTCACCAGTCTTTTCAAGAAAGCAGAACTCCTGAAAACATTTATTGGAAGATTGTGATAGCAAGAGAAGTAGGCAGGAATTAACATTTCCCATTTGAAACATTAGATTAAACTCATCCCAAAGTCCAAAACATCATTGAGCCAATCCAGAGGTGTGAAGATGTTAGCGGCAACTTAGGCCGAGAAGGTGATAAATGCCGGTCTCCAAGGCAATGTAGCTGCTCTTCTCCAGAGACAAGATAAGGCAGCTGGCTCAAGGCACACTCCTTTCCTCCTCCTAGGTGCCTGAAAGTTACAGCAAAGCAAAGCAAAGCAAGAAATACAAACGGAAACCCCATACAGAGACCCCACCAAGCTTCCCCCTCCCACCAGAATGACAGCATCCCTATAGGAATCTATGGGACCTGACACTCCTACACTTTTTACCCAGAGGTGGTATTCAGCAGGTTCTGACCAGTTCTGGAGAACCAGTAGCGGAAATTTTGAGTAGTTTGGAGAACCGG
>JAOYMU010000274.1:36340866-36351098 GCA_025802295.1 Psammodynastes pulverulentus
TTTGTACCCCGCCCCGAGTCCCTTTGGGGAGAGGGAGCGGGCTATAAGTATGAATAAATGAAATGAAATGAAATTATTAATCAGAAATTGTGCTACCAGCTTCTGATTTGTTTTGCCTAACATAGTTCTCCTGTTACAAGATGATAGCATGAGAAGAACTTTATATTCATGTTTTTAGCATCCATAAATATTGACTAAATCATTTGTTTAAATATATTGTTAATTATCCTTTATTTGTATTTGAACAAAGGTTCAGTTTGATTTTCAATTTCCATTAAATCAATGGTATAATTTGCAAATAATAAAAGTGTAGAAACAATAGTTTTGTCCAGCATTTGCACCAAGAAATCAAACATATTGCTAAAATGGTTTGATAGCTGCAGTTTTATGCACTTATTGATCCATTTGGCAATAGCTTTGGTTTCTTAAGAATTATTGAACAAAACAATTGCTTTAATATATTTATTATGACTGTGTTATATTCTGAGACAAAAATATCCATGGAAGTTAGAAACAATACCACCAACATTTTTTTCTGTTTCTAATATTGAAACAATTCCTATATTTACTTTATGGTCATTAGTTCCATGTGAACTTTTCAGAAGCTAGTAAGAAGCTTACCAGGAACCAGATTAAGGTTGTAATCAAACCTACTTACTTGGGAATGATCCTGTTGAACACAATGGGACTATCTTCTGAATATGCACCTAAATTTTATTATAAATTCTATTTTCTTAGTATAGGTGAAAATAATTAGAAACTTCAAAACCCTGAAGAAAAAAGTTATCATATTATAAATGCAGGTTTAACAATGGCTTTGGGTTAGAAATACAAGTTCTATCCAGTTCTGCTTTCCTTTATAATGAAATTATTTATGTTTTTGTAGGCCCACATAGGCAAAAGCATCTCCTACAGTCACAATTAGAAAACAATTGGACATTACAAAAGTCCAATTAAAAAGTGATAGCAAGAGAAAGATTGAGGAATGGGGGTCATCATCTTGGGGGACAAGGGACAGGACAATACATTAGAATGGTGATGGGCATGGGGTGCTATAGGAACCGGAGGGCAGGCCATTACAGGGGAAGACATCCTCAATGTGGCATGTTCCAGTCTCCTGAGCTTATTCCAAGTTCCTGAACTGTACATCCTCAGAGGCCCTGAGGTTTGTTTGCTGCTGGTGAGTGCCAGGTTGATCAATAACAAGGCCCCCCTTATTTAAGAATTTATTGAGGAGGTGCAAGCTGGCCTGGCGTGCATCACTGAGACCTGGCTGACTCTGGAAAAGGAAGATTACTCTCTCAGAGAGATGCCCAGCTGTGTTTAGGGTTGGCATCAATCAAGACCCCAGTGTAGGGGGAATGGAGTGGCAGTGGTCATCCAAGAATCTCTTTTGGCACTCAGGGATCTTACACCCCTGATTTCTGGTTGTATGACCTTATTTCATGGCATCAGTTGGGAATGTACCAGCCTCTCTGCTGTGTAGCAACCAGGGCTTTTTTTCTGTGGGAACGGGGCGGAACTGCGTTCCGGATCCTTTTCAGAGTCCGGATCACATGGTCTGTCTGCACCAATCGCGCGCTAACACTTCCGGGTTTTTTAGCGCAACGAGGGGGGGTGCGTTCCGGCACCTTTCTCGGAAGAAAAAAAGCCCTGGTAGCAACCTTTCTACCTGAGCCATCTCAGGACTGATAGAGTTCCCCAGACTTATGATTTTGAAGGACTTCAGCCTGTTATCCCTCAGTGTGGCTTCAGGGTTGCCCAGAAGTTCCTGGGCACAATAGTGGCCTATCCCAGATCATATCATGCCCAACCCGGGATAGTGGTCACATAGTAGGTATGATTTTCTTATTGGAGAAATGGCAATGTGATCTAGCAGGATATCTAACATTATCCCCTCCATCATGGTCAGATCATGCCCTGGTCCATCCCCCCTTAAAAAACATCACTTCATTCCACCTGCTTGGACAACATTTGGCCAGTTACCTACTACTAAGATTTGCTTAGTCGCTTCAGTAAGTCCTAGATGAAATGGATTATCTGGATGCTTCCAATCACAATTCAGACCCAGTTATGGAATGGAAACTCGACTGGCCACACTTGATGATCTCTGGTGAAAGTGGAATTAAAAATTGCAATCATCCTTGTTCTTCTTGTTCTTTCAGCAGCTTTTGATACCATTGACCATGATATCCTTTGGGATCAGTTGCAGGATTGGGGGTTGTGAAGCTCAATTGTGCATTGGGTTTGGCTCCTTTTCCAAGGCCTGTCCCAACTGATGTTGATAGAGAGTGAGAGTGAGAGTGACATGCTACATGGTTTGGTACTCTCCATTCCTTTTTAATATCTACATGAAGCTGCTGGGTGAGGTCATTTGCCACTAGGGGTTGAGGTATCATCAGTATGCTGATGATACTCAACTTTATACTGTATCTCCATCCCTGGTGATCTAAGTGATGCTGTTGCTAGCCTCTCATAGTGCCTGAAGACTGTGAGGGCCTGGATGGGGGATAACAGGCTTTGGTTGAACCTCAGCAAGACCAAATGGCTTTGGGTGCATGATGTTTCAAGATCTGGGACTTTAATCAACTTGGTTCTGGATGAGGTTGCACTACTTTAGATAGATCCAGTGGGCAACTTGGGGATTCTCCTAGACTCACAATTCCTTCTCAAAGAGCAGGTGGCAGTTGCAGCTAGGAGAGACTTACCCTAACCCTAACTTCAGTTGATACACCAGTTGTGGTCTTTCCTTGATTAGGATTCCGTGCACTAATTCATTCAAGCTGTTGTTATCTCATGGCTACTGCAATGTGCTTTAGATAGGGAAACCCTTGAAGAACATATGGAAGCTTCAACTGGGATAGAATGTAGTGCCTGGGCAGCTTTTGGGGTCCCTAGGGTGACACATGTTATACCACTGCTCTGCAAGCTGCACTGATTGCCAATCGTCTTCCCAGTGCAATTCAACGTGTTAGTTATTATCTTGAAAGCCTTGCATGGCTTGGGTCCAGGTTACATCTCACGCCACTGGGTCTGGCCCATCCCACCCATGCTGTCAGTCAAAAATCTAGATGGTGGGGTCCAGGACAAGGACCTTCTCTGCAGTAGCTCCTGCTCTTTGGAACATTTTACCCCCAAGGTGAAATTGGCTTCCATTCTTCTGACCTTCCACAAAAGTCTGAACCTGGCTCTTCAGGGTACCACACTGGAAGTTCTTGATGGGTTAGGAGGCGATTCCACCTTTCTCTGCCATCTTTTCACTCCCATCCCATCTTTTAACGATAACGTGATCTCCATTTTTATTGTTTTACAAATATTTATTTCTAAATAAAATTTTAATGTTTTAATGCTGTAATTCATCCAGAGCTTTTTCCAATATGAGATGGGTAGCAAATAAATAAATAAATAAATAAATAAATAAATAAATAAACAAACAAATAAATAAATAAATAAACAAACGAATGAACAAACGAATGAACAAACGAATGAACAAACAAACTCATGCTGCAATATTAAATAAATAATGGGCAGTAGAATGTTTTTCTCTGGTCTCACTGAGATAAAGTAAGGTGGGATCTGGATGAAATTACATTGGGGATTACAGTATTATCTCTGGTACAATGAAAAACTTCTAGCATTCCTATGTCCTTTTAGGCAGATATTTGAAAACATATTTTGGCCTCAGATACTTTTAATCTGCCACCTTTTACAAACACCTCAAGATATCAACTTCTTTTTACTTTACCCTTTAAAATATTGAATATCGACTATTCAGGTGCCTGTAAGATGGTGGGAAAAAATAGAGATATTTAAAAATTGGAACCTGTTGATTAACCTTCCCATTAATCTGCCATTTATTTCTAGGGTATCTAATTGAAAATACAATGTTTAATTAGTTAATAACCAGTCATTATTAGTCCGATAGGTCTTAATGATCTTAATGGTTTCCTCAGCCCAATATGTGAAGTGAGATAAGGACTACATCATTTGCTATAGAAGTAAAGCATCTCCTAGCTAGACTTGGCAGGTAAGATTCTGATTTTGTGAGGGTTTTTTTCCTCACAATATCATTGATACAAAAATTACGTAGCAAAGTGGCTAAAATGTACCTGATTTAACACCCTTGAAAGTAGAAACCATAGTAAAAAGTTGACCTTAGTCATGAGTCTAATCTGGATATAGATATTACATGGTAACTTTTTAATTATGCCAGAAGGTTTCTACCAATGAATGAATGAAGGTACCAATTTGTTACACAATAATTTTCTAGAAACAGGGTCAAAAGTTGTTTTGAATGCCCTAAGAGTTATTCTGTGGACTGACAAGTATTTGTATAAATATTTATTTATTAATTCAGATTTTTTTTTAATTTTGTCTTTAATTCAAGATAGCTACATATCAAATATACCTTCCTCTAATTTTGCTCACAACAACAGCCTTGTGAGGAGAGATGGGCTGTGAGAGAATGACTGGTCCAAATCCTCCAGTCAACTTTCATATGGAAAGCGGGACTAGAACTACCAGTTTCTAGCCTGCTGCAATAACCACTAGTTCAAATTAGTTCTGTAGAAAAAACTGACTCTCTGATGTTAGAAATTAGATATTAGAGAGATAATGTATTCTAAAACCAAGCACTGATCCATGGTCGTTTCCCTATACTAAATAAGTTTGACCTTAAGCAGTATATTTTCCTATTTTTCCCCATATCACTAATTTCCAAAATAAATATTTAGCATACAAGTTACTACTAACAGTCAATAAACTGATTGGGTGATAGTCAGTTCTGCCCCCTTCTAAAATAGAGGAACAACATAAAAGTCAATCTGACAGGTAATATCAGGGTGCAGTAGTTTCCCCCATTAAAAATGAGTCAAAGAATACTTAAAAGTTTTAATTACTGAAACATGAATGTTCAACAGTTTGGATCAGGAATGGAATAAATCCAAGTTTTAATACAAAGTTTCTTACAAAGTTTTTTTTAGAATTGCAAATCTGTTTAGAATCATTCAAAAACAAAACATTTCATTATTTCAGATATTCAGTATTAGGCAAATTGATGTCTCGTTCCACAAAACAGTGTTTATTTTGTATACAGACAGATTGTGTCCAGATAGATTTTTGCAACACATATTCCCTTGTTCAATACAAAGACCTTTGAACTAAAGTAAAATCATCTTTCTAAATGGAATACTAATTTTTGCTAAGCTGTTTTTTGAAGACTGGGTTCTTTTTGAAAAAACCAAAGCTCTCTATACAAAGGATAGCTGAGAAAGAAGAAGGAGACTGTGGCTGATGAAATGTAAATGAGGCTTTGCTCAGACAGCTGGCTGCTTTGGGATGACATGTGTGATGAATGGCTCTTAAAACATGAGCAGGCATCAGGTTTCAATTCAGTGTTAGCCTGGCAAAAACAGCAGTATTACTTGATGCTTCCTTTAATTAATGCAACATTTCTGCATTAGTCCGGACACTGCCGATAAATGGGAAAGAACTGGTATCAGCGGTAATATCAGAAATCTTTCAACCTTGAAGCTGGGCTGCAATAGTCGAAAGCTGCAGTATCATAAAAGGTTTAATTGTATTTGTAATGTACCATTGCACCATGACAAAAATTGAAGATAGTGCACGAAGAGCCAGCAAGCCAATGATAAATGAGTGTGAGTGATTATAAAGCAAGAGGACTGTGGAAACAGACAAAAGACAAGCAAAAGGAAAAAGGTGGGGGACTGAGGATATCAACAGTACCCAGTGTGTGAAGTAGGTGAAGAAAGAAATCTGGTTATGGTTTCCTGTGGGAATGAAGCTGAAAGCAGCTTAACATAAATCTCTCTTCCTAAAGGGATTTCATTGACAAAAATTAGATTTAGCACCAAAACTTCTTGCGCTGAACTCTGTCATAAACAGTTGTGAGCTGCAAAGCATTTCAGCTCAGTAAATCAAACACTGTACTCAAGGTTTTCTACTAATTAAAGATCACAGCAACAGGTTCTATGGAAACACACATTATTCATCCATTTTATACACTGCAAGGTCGTTTTTTTCATCCTGTCGCGCTAAGTTGTTAGACAAGGTTGCAGTGTAACATCTTGAGATACTGAGTATCATCCAGTTAACTGTTTCTGAAAATGAAGGTACAGTATATGTGCAGATTCTTTACACTCTGTTTAGTAACTTGGAAAGTCTTTTATCTCTTCTGAAAAATGCCAATTGAATGTAATGCATAGACTGGATAAAATAAGTATATAAATAGTAAAGATCTCTAGCTATTTTCATTCTGGGGCCATCTTTATAAATAAATATATATAATACGATACAGCTGAAAAAAATCTGCCTTGAGGGAAAGATCTAGGCCAGGGGTCAGCAAACTTAAGCACTCAAAGAGCCACAAAGGTCCTAACCAAAAGCTCCCATTCAATTCTGGAGCCGGCCAGAAGTCTGGTCCCCCTACCATAGAGTCTCCTCCTAGCACGGCGTCCTTTTTCCTCTACCTGTCCTAACCAAAAGCCCTATCAATTGTGGAGCTGACCGGCGACAGGGAGCTGCAGCAGAGAAATGAAAGAGCTGCAGGTTGCTGACCCCTGATCTAGGGCAACATTCATAACCATGTGCAAGTTGTTATTTTACAAGTCCAGAGCAGAACTTTCTGTCTCCAAAATAGCCAGTAGTTGACTGTCCACATGTAGAGGTCTAACTAATTTTACTCCCTCTGTCTCTTCTCACAAAATATTCACTCAGTGACATAGATGGTCAAATGGTAACTTCAACCCATTTGTTTCCCAACCTAGTGCAGCAATCTAAAAACTATCACACTGGCAATCCAATCAAGTCTAAGTATATGAAAATGCTGATCTATGCTTATCTATGCTTCAAGGAAATTTGTGAACATTCACATTCTTACACTGTTCTGTAAAGATAGAATCCCAATACAAATATTTTTGCTTTAGGTCTCTTTTAAAAGAATTGGGGGAAGGATTTGAAATGCAGTTTATATTCCACTATAATTATTTGTTGTTGGCTATTCTTTCAAACCATCTTTGAGCATTCAGACAAACAGATTGACTGTGAAAAGGGGAATATAATATCTACTTTCTAATATGTTATTTGTAGGACAGGAGGTAATTGTCCCCTGTACAATTAGAGTTATAATGCACACAAATCCTAAATCAATCCCGGTGATCTCCCATGGATGTCTATGTGGAACCAGTATTTATAACTAGTGAAATCTAGCTATGAAGAAGAAGCTGTAAATTATGCTGGCTATACTGACCTAAAGGAATGTGCCAAATGATGTCAGAGTCTCTAGTGAAAATTCCATGGTAAACACAAAATTTTATTTAGTCGGCAACAAACAAACAACTATTAAGGATTAAGTGGAATTCATCCAACCATAAAGCTACACACAGATGTCTCAATTTTCCCTGTAGGACACTGAAAAGGCTCTCCTCTGGTCTATCATGGTAGACCACCATATAAATAACATTAGAATTATGCAATTAATATTTTTCAAATGAGAACATAAAAAAACAGACAATGCAATGTAGCAAGCGATATATCTGTTTAAAAAGCAGGGGGTTTTTTAGAATTAAAAAATAGAATGTTGTACGTATTTTCAATTTTACAGTGTGGAAAGAAAAAGAAAAGTTTTTTTAACCTGATATCCCAAAGTCTCTGAGACATACTGAAGGCTGTGAAATAACCTCTGTAACCCAGTCAGTTTATTGTAAATTGTAAACCTGACAACTTAAAATCTAGCATGGAATATTTCCAGCTATAGTAAAATGAGGTATTTACATTGTGAAAAGGTGAGAAAGGAAGCAGAAGGCTACTTGAAAAATATGAAATGTGATACAGTAAGGTAAAGAAATGCATAATTGCCTGAACTATGACTTAAATTTAATATCTATATTACAAGATTACAATTGTGATAAATGTTACATGTTCTGCTAGCAGACCTATATATTAGCTTGTTAACACCATAAAAATTTTCTTAGAAATGTACTGCTTTTAAGTATACAAAAAGAGGAAACTATATAAATCGTTATATGAACAATATATGAAGCTTCTTTATATTTTCAAGATTCTTGCTATGAATAGTTAGCAACAATATGAACATCAACAAACCATCTATTGGACTCAATATCTTTATCACTTTTACGTTTATAACATGTACAATAAATAAAACTGGTGATATGATGATTATAATAAGCAACATTTTTCATGTGTTGGATTTTGTTTATACTTGTAAAAAAGTATCACTGAACACAGTAAAATTTACTGTCTAGGATTATGCTGATATAGGATTTTAATGTTAGACTTTTTATTTAGAAGAATGAGAACAGCTGGGAGTATACTTCAGTAATATTGGCAAATTTTCAATTTAGAATCTTCTAAGTAGAAAGTTTTATGTCTTTTAACAATAAACATGCAATTATGTAAATGTTAATTGATTTATGATTACACTATCAAATTAGTGTTGACTCTTAGTGACCACATAGGTAGATTTTCTCCATGACAATCTATCCCTATCCTATTCCTTCAGTCTAAGCCTATTTACCTTTTCTTCTCTTTACTGCCACCTATCCAAGCATTACAGCATTTTCTAAAGTGCTAAGTCTTACCTAATGCATTTGAAGTTGGATAACTTGATTCTTGTCTCAGTTGATCCGTTGATGCTAATGTTAGATTTATATAAATGGAAAAAAACAGAAGTATATTTAAGCAGCTGGAAGAAACAGGCCTTCTTTTTAGATAAGAATCTCAAGAATGCTCTTGAGCTCTTTCCACTTAGCAGTTATGAAGCTGAAATGCTTCACCTTCAAAATTGTATTGATGTAAGAAAAATAGCAAGAATATATATTTGAAAAATTATTAAACATCAATTTTCCTAAAGGCTAGAAAAACTTGTTTCAAAAGCTAAATACAAGACCAAAATGAGGTCTGTCCTCCAATATACAACAGCAATTCAGAAGAATTTTAAATTCTGAGTTGTTTGTTCTAGCTACCATTACCTTCAAATAGGGATTTATAAATTTTGGGGTAGGATAGTTTCCTAGTGAAACTGTCAGGACATTTTAAAAAGGTAGGTGACTATAGATTTTAATACACTGTGTATTCATGAAGGTAATAATCAAGTGTTGAATTAAAATGTTAACATGTCCACCTTACATCATACTCTAACAACAATGAATGTGAAGTGCATTTTCAGACCATTTATGGGTGAAATATAAAATATCTGTTAGAAACCTCTTTGCTGTCTCTGCGATCAGCTGCTTTTATTTGGATCAATATGTTTCAAATCTTAAGACACAACTCTCTTTATCCAAGTTGTTTCAGCTATAAATTATCTTTTGTTGAAGAAAAAAAAGGAAGATGGATCATATTTAATTTGGCTTGTGTAAGAAACAAATTCACATCTGAATTCTGTAAACTTATAATTTACTCGTACTATCTCTATTAATTTTTATGGATTCAGTTGAAGTGTTGGTCTACATGGATATGATTGATTGTGGCCATGTCTCTGGGCCTAGAATTTAAGAACCAGAAGCCAGCTCTATCCTTCTGTGCTTTTTGAAAATCAATTTAATTTTCCAAAATCAAAACATGGCTGACATAATTATTTAAAAAAAAAGAAAGAAATGAAGTGAATAAAATGTGATGCCATACTAAATCAGAATGCATAAAACATTTGACCCCTAAGTGGAATTAAACATTCCAGCATTGGCAGTACCCCAAAGGCTGCTAAATAAGAAGATTAGGAAGGATATAGGAATTTATAGGAATTGGCTTGTTCATAATCTAATGGATCCCAAAGAGACTGTATCTCATCTACAAAAGGATGCCATCTGTTGAAGAGGGTGCTGCCAATATCTGAATTCACTCTGAGCAATGCAGTTTTTCACTCTTTCTTTCCTATAGTGTCCTTCAAAATATCTTCAATCTAGTTTAATATTAAATATCTATCAATTCTCAAGCTAAAAGTTCCAATAAACTGGATTATGTTCAAGACTGTAAAATGTGTGTGTGTGTGAGTGTGTGTGTTAGAGAACATTTTTACATTATGGTACTATTTTATGATTTAAATAAATGAGAAGAAATATACACATGTTTTTAAATAAATAGAATTCTGGGAAATATTCAAGTTGACTACCGTGTCCTTTATATAGTAAATATTTGTTAAGATTTTTTTTTTTAATTGAAAAAGTTTTATTAAATACATTTTGACAGTAATTTTC
>JAOYMU010000274.1:36351198-36362289 GCA_025802295.1 Psammodynastes pulverulentus
AAGAAAGAAAGAAAGAAAGAAAGGACAAGACAAAGTCAGACATGCAGGTGAAAAGCTTCCAATTTTCTTTACAGCAGTTATAAGCAGTGGTGGGATTCAACAGGTTTGCATCTATTTGCAAGAACTGGTTGTTAACTTTCTAAGCAGTTTGGAGAACCGGTTGTTGGAAAAAATCTCCTTTTGTTTTTTTCCGTTTTACAGGGCTAATCCTGTAAGGAAGGCAAGAAGGAGACATTCTGGTGGTGTTTCTAGCCTAAACTTTATTGCCCTGCTTACAGAAACTGCCTCTTGGTTAACCCTTATAACAGCTAAAGGTTCTTGACAGTATGCCCAGACTTACTGTCACCTGAGCTCCACCCAATCACATGATCACCCAGCCAAGCCTACACAACTGGTCATTAGGGCAGAGAACCGGTTGTTAAATTATTTGAATCCCACCACTGGTTATAAGTATAAATTTACTTCTTACTCTATGGTTACAGTATAACTTTCTTTTTTTCTATAATCTACTTTTTTAAATCATCAAAGCCATGTTACATATGTTCATTTTTTCTGTTTCACACAAAAAGTCTACAAAGGTTTTCTAATAATCAATAGACTTAATTTTTTTTTGACAACAGAGTCATTTCAATACATCTGGGTGACTCTACTTCTCTTGAATTTAGTGCAAACATATTTGTGTATCAAACAGCTACAAGGATACAAAAATATCCTTAATCACAATGAGATTAAAAAACAAAACAAAGCAGTACATCTTTCATGAACAACAAAGACACTGTCCCACAATAATCAGTTTTAACGATTGCCAATTTTAAACTTTTTCTCCCTGAGTATCTGTCAGCCAGTAAATAATAGTTTAATATGGTTTACAGTTGAAACATCCATAAGCATATTTGATCTGCAGGTTCAGGCCACTGTCTAAACCAATATTAATGTGGAAAGACATTTAAAAGGGTCACCCTGAAGTTCAAAATTATTATGGCAACAATCAGAAGATCAGTGTAAGATATTTCTGCAATATTCAGTGATGATTCATAGCTCAGTATGCAGTGCTGGCATGAAAATCACTAAAAGAGCAAACACAGAGGGAGGTAAGAGACCTTGAAAGAATCCTTGACATAATATTACATTTTCTTAACTTGTATGAAGTACAGATGTTTTGGAAAAAGTGAATAGAAAACTTAATATTTGGTTTGATAGTGCCCTGTTTTTCACTTTTTTTCTGTTCAGCTGACCATCATAATTAAGTTTTACATGTTAGGATATAATCTGCTAAAACTCTTGTTCATAATCATCCAATCTAGTTATTGTATTCCTTCCCCTTTCCCCTTTCCCCTTTCCCCTTTCCCCTTTCCCCTTTCCCCTTCCCCATCCTAGGAGGAAGTTAAATAGTTGGATGGCTATCACAATGCAAGCATAGAGGAACTGGATATTTTTTTTAACTTTCTCCCTGTAAGCTTCCTGAACCAAAGACTTTGCTAGTAGGAAGGTAGCAAAGAACATAGGAGTTTTGGCAATCACATCAGTTCCTTCCAGATTCCCCATTGATTTCTGGGAGGCTCTCAGGGATCATTGAAAATAATCCTATGAACATTGCTTACTGTGGCAGCATGGTGATGGCATGTATTTGGCAAAAGGACCCCCAAATTTCACTGAGAGTAATGACTCTCAGCAATAGCCTACCTGAGGTACTTTTGTTGACAAAGTTTTGCCCTACTTGAGGTATCTTTATTGGTAAAGTTTTTGCCCTATGATGTAGCAGTTCACCTAACTGAAGATTGCAAATTATCAAACAGACACAAGCATTTTAGAAATACATAGGTTTGAGTACTTTTTAAAAAGTATGGTTTTATATACAAAGATAAGTCCATCCACCACTGAACCTAATTTTTTTAGTATATTTTGCTACCTAAAATTCTTTGTTTATCCCTGAGGGCATTTCCAGACCCTAAGGTTTCACTAGAAAAAGATCAGTTATCTTTCTGAATAAAAATTACTTAACCATAAAGAAGATATGTAAAAGGGAAAATATTTATGGTGTTTGGTTATCTACACTTCCTGTGTTTATACCATCTTACCTTCAGCCATAGCTCTAAACATATGCTTCATGATTTTATTCTCTTTTTGTAATTCTCTTCAATGAAAACATTTTAACAGATTGTATGTGCAAATGAAACCTAATAAATCACTTTTCACATTGTGATTGTCCAATTTTGGTTTTCGCAGAAGAAACACACTGTGCAATTATAATATTATAGCGTCTCTAAAATGATTACTCCATCTGCATTGAACATTACCACATTATATGCTTCATTACACTGTAATCATAAAAATGAAAATGAAACTATGATCCAACATCTTAATAATAATTTCAAATGTATGGGTATTAAGAAGTAAACCTCATATCTAAAAGATATATTTATGTTTAACAAACTGTAGCTTAAAACTGATATGGCCTAAGTAGCTGTATTTTTTCATCTTCTCTGGGTCAGAATCTGAATATGGCCTGGTTAAGACTTGAATGGGAGAACATCCACACTTCCAAACTACCTATATACTGTTGCTCAGGAGGATCCATAAAATTATCAAGAAAGTCAAGGAAATCTTACTTCTACTTAAAACTGATCAAACCATACGAATTGTTTTGATTACTTTTCTTCTGATGGTTCAGATAGAAAATATGGGAAAAAAGAGCCTAGGGAACAATGCCATGCAGGAGACATTGCTACAAATTTAATAAACAACTGAACTTCTGAAGAAATGTTGGTCACGGAACCTTTCATCTTTCCATCTAAATGCATCCAAGATACCAGGAGTTTTCAGATAACAGAGAAAATGAACATCATTTATATTTTTCTGCAAATATTTCTCTGCAAACCTATATTAGGGCAAAAATATCTTATTGGATTATATAAAGAATAGGAAAACAAATCTCTGTTGTGATTAAATCTCTACTAATCCAAAATCTATATTTCAAGGAACTTGTTTATGATATTTAAAAATGAGGAGCAAAACATTCTACAGTGTTTTGATTATCTGTTGGGTGACTGTAGGACAATTATTCTCCTGATACTTAATAACACTTGAAAGCCATAAGACTAATAAAAGGTGTTTAAGGTATCATGATTAAAATAATGATATACTGATGTTTATATTGATTTGACAGTATGTGATTGTAATTATAGTTTTACAGTAGAAGTATGAATTCCAGTAAAATTAGAAACCATAAACATAAGTGATATTTTGTATTCTACTATCCAATTTTTATGTTGTATCTGCTGTTTCCTTTCAGAGAAGGAGAGAAAGTTTCTATTGGACTGTTATGTATACTATTCTGAAAGTATTAAAGGTAGAAAATGGTTATGTCATTAATAAGAATCTGTGTGACTTGAAATATTCTAATATACATATACAGATCTTAGGAATAGGTTCTTCTGTTGTTTTAGGATAACCTTCATTTTATTTGTTCATTCATTCATTCAATTTCTATAGCTGCCTAATTCAGATAAGTGACCCTGAGTGGCTATATATACATTTTAAAAATATTTAAACATGCATAACCACAAAAGCATCATTCATATAGTTTTTGTGATCATGTAATTTTAATGGGCTGGTGTTTGTGTGTGTGTGTGTGAACAAGTGCTCAGGTTACAGTTTATAAATTCTTAGACTGTTCATCTAAATTTGGTAACTGAATTAATGTAATAGATCACAATTAAAATTGTTTATTTTTTGAAATTGCTAAAGACATCATGTGCATTTATTATATCTTTATATGCTTAATTACCAGTGTATTGCATAATTAAATAGCTCACCATTTCAGCAACATGAGAAAAAAACATAGACTGTTATTTCTTTTATCATTTTTTAAATAAAACTTCTAGTATGCTTAGGCAACAAACACAGATATATTAAGACTGGTCAATAATGGTGAAGTATCTTTGCGGTGCTATTGATAATAATAGGCATTTCTTTCTTTCTTCACACGTGTGGCCCACTAAGAACCATCAATGCACAGTCACCTTGATGCTGTGATTTTCAAAAAATATCAAATTATCAAATAAACATAGTAGAAGTCCAAGCAGCAGGCACTGAGATTAAGTCTGTAGGAGATTTACTAGAGAAAACTGATATCTTACAAAAATACTTCACTCAAAAACAATTAACATTCTATTTCTTTTTCTGAGACGAGGTGAAGAACCGAATGACCACAAGCAATAAACCATATTATCCTCTTGCTCCATCACCAAATGACGAGCTTGAGCAAAGACGCTTTCTGAATTCTGAGTTTGCAAGGAGGAGGCGGGGGGAAATGAAGCTTATCCATGTAATTGCATTTCCTATTAAATTTGCAGGCACATTTCATTTTTGCCATGTGGTGTCCCTAAATTAGCAGGATCTACAAACAGAAGCTGAACTTATTACTCTGAACAAAAATGAGTCCAAGTTTAGTATCCACGAGCAATTCATTGCCCCATAATTATATCAAATGTGAAAACTGTCCATTGTTTACAAAAGCTGCCTCTGTTGTCACAGATACAGTCCTGAGAATGAAATTTTTCCAAATTACTTTCAACTGGTAGAGAAGCAAAAAGGACAAAGAAAATGTTTCTTTTGAAACATGTTTAATGCAACTGGCCTAAAAATTCAGATAAAATAGTTAAATAAAACATTAGAACTTGTATGGATTGTCAAATAAATAAAATATGTGTCTATATTTATATTATGTTATCCCTATAGCTAAAATAGGAATCAGTTTCATTCAGTGGTTAAGATATCAGCCTATAAATAGCAATAGCACTTAGACTTATATACCACTTCACAATGCTTTACAGCCCTCTTTAAGAGGTTTACAGAGTCAGCATATTGCCCCCAACAATCTGGCTCCTCATTTTACCCAGCTCGGAAGGATAGAAGGCTGAGTCAACCTTGAGCCGGTGAGATTTGAATTGCCAAACTGCAGCTAGCAATCATCTGCAGTACTGCACTCTACCCACTGCACCACCTCGGCTCCAATAAATCAGTAGATTGTGAGATCTAATCCTGCTTTATGCCCAAAGCCAGCTGAGTGACCTCAGGTCAGTTACTTTTTCAATCATAGGAAGGAGCTAATGGCAAGCCACTTTGGAAATCCTGCCAAGAAAACTGCAGGGACTGGCCCAGGCTCTTGCCAGGGATTACCACTGTCTCAAAAAGCACAAACAAATGCATATGCACACAGATAAAAACATGGCAATAATCAAAATAAACAATTAGAAAAAAACAATACATCACTATTTTTTACTGAAGGCTGAAATTTGTACAAGCTAAATAATCTTGAAGTTTAGGAGATTTTAAAATTTAGAGGTTTTCACATATGGCAATTGGTGACAGAATAGATAGACTGTTACATCCTTTAAAGGAGTCATGGACATACTCAGCAACCATTTTTTGCTAATGACCTGCCTCCTGATATTGCTTTTCTCACCTTCACTTGACAGCTTGCATGACTTAGTCAATTTCAACTATTCCAATTCTAATGTAGTGTTTTCCCCCTTTTCCATCACTTTTTCTGCTGTGGACACAATTTAATATGCTTCACTAAAGATTGATGACATGGTCAAAAATTGAGATCTGCTTACTCCCAAGTGGCCACTTTAGTCCTTCCCATCTGGTTAAGGGACTCTATTCTCCATGGCCATTTGGTTTAGACTGAAGTAGAACCCAGATACCTGGCTTCTACAGAGTCATCTGCCTACAAAATGCCTGATCATCATGTTTTAGAATGCTTATCAAATATTACATGGGCCTTTAAACACATATTTAGTCATTTTTAAAATTAAACGTTGACTTTTAGTGACCATAAAAATAGACCTTCCTTAGGAAGATGTGTCCTCAATGTGGCATTTCAGTTCTTTTGGTGGAGTCATGATTGTAGTAGTTGTGTAAGGACTTACCTCTCCTCCCTCCTCAAGAAAGTGAAACTCTTGAAATAAGCATTATTTCAAAAGGAAACTTTTATTGAGGGAAAGTGATAGCAAGGATAGCAAGGCAGGATCTGAGTTTCCCACCCAAAGACTGTTAGATTAAACCTTGAAAAATCCCCTCCCATATGTCCAGTACAAGTTGAACCAATCCACAGGTGCAAAGTTGTTTTGAGAACTCGAACCAAGAAAGGTGTAAGAAGTTGTTCTCAGGCACCACTCTGGTCACTTCTTCAGAGCTGAAACAAAACATATGGCCCCAGGCAGTTCCCTCTCCCTCCCTTTCCCATCCAGGCACATCAAAGCAACAGGAAAGCCAGAAACAGGAGAGGGGTTAAAAACAGAGCATCCCTCCCCACTGGAATGGCAGTGTCCCAATCGGGATCTATAGGACCTGACAAGTTGAGTTGATCTATATTGCTGATGGTCTTCCTCTTCTTCTCTTTCTTTCAAAATTATAAATACCATCATTATAAAATTCTCAAGATGGCTAGGTGTTTGCGCAATATATCCAAAATATGATAATTTGAATCTGGTCATTTGTGCCTCAAGAGGCAAACTCTGAATTGATTTGTTCTATGATCAAATGTTCTATGATTGTTGGTTTCAATTGATTGTTTGTTTTATTAGCTACCCATCTTATTCTCAAGCATCTTCTCAACACAAACACCAAATATAGATCATAACATCAAATCAGAGGAAGATTCTCTGAAGCACTTAGTTTTCAAAAGTTATTTTAAAGATGAACAGAGAGGAGCCAGTCTGATTCAAGAAAGAAAGTACTCAGCAATGTTGGTGCTAATACAGAGAAGCAATGCCTTCTTGCTTGAGCTCCCTGAACCTCATGGAAGAGTGGGATTTGTAGTAAATTTTATATTATATTGAAGACTTGTCTGGAAAGTCTAATTACTATTTAGTGCCCTGCACCATATCTTTGTTATATCCTTCCTGACTAGAAAAGCAACTCAATTCCAATGTTTGTGTCCTTAGAGTAAACTGTATGATTTCCAGCTGAATATGTTCAATTCCAAGCCATTTCAGTTTGCTGTCACCTAAAATGTCAATGTATAGTTGGTTTATTTCATCTGTTGAGCTTTCATCTCTATTCGTGCTTTTTTCAATCAATGTAAGGTCTGCATAGCTTCAGATTTTCTTTTTCTTCTTATAGATCAGAAACTATGGTAGATATCACAAAGACTTTAAACAGCCGTATCATTAACAGTACTCTGAAATGCTATGGAGATTCTCAGTTATCCAGGTCATGTTATCCAAACAAAGGTGAAAGATTTTTAGTTCTTCCTCAGTAGCATATTAGCAATACCAATGGCACTTAGACATATACCACTTCATCATTCTCTAAGTGGTTTACAGAGTCAGCATATTGTCCCCAACAATCTGGTCCTCATTTTATTGACCTCAGAAGAATGGAAGGCTGGAGTCAACCTTGAGCTGGTAAGGATTGAACTCCTGGCTATGGGAAGAGTTTGCCTGTAATGCTGCATTCTAACCACTGTCTACCATGGGTCCACTCTGTGCCACCATGCAACATATTTAATGTTGTCCAACCTGTAGGCCAATCATCTGACACTGTTATAAATCTCTTCATATTGTCTCATCTATAGGGTTTCCTTGACAATATACAGGGGTACTTTAGTATTTTTTTTCCTGCACTGAATTAAAAAATGTCTTTGGCATTACCATTAAATGCTCATCCAGCTCCACCATCTTTCTGTATCACTGCTGCCTGATAAAGGTACCAGCTTGGTTTAGCTGGGCAGCTAGAGTGACCTTCATCCTTTGGATAATTCTTCTGGGTGTACATGCTGTTGGTGTACTATGTTGGCATTCTTGGTTTATATATCCCAGAAATATCCCTCTGTCAAGCTTCCTGGCAGAACTTGAGGCATCAGAAGAGCATTAAATTTTAATGAGAATGAGGTCTCTAGTTTTGGGCTACACTGAAATTATATACTTAAATTATACACTTAAATTGTATAAGTAAACTGGGTTTTGCCAATTGGGTGCTGCTGATTCTGTCAAGAATACATTATGTATGTTTTTATGACAAGGCTCTATTTTTTTTATTTTCTTTTTCTTTAACAGTGCTTATAAAGTTCTTTAAAACCTCTCTTCTGTGTTTGTGGCTTTGATGGTTTTTGCTACATCAGAAATTTCTATTGAGCAACTTGTCGGTTGGTAAACTTCCACATCAAAATCTGCCTATATTTGCCTGACCACTTAGCATAACCTGATTACTTATAAAAGAGTCTGTTTTTTTTACCCTAAAACTGCCTCTTACATTATTATTATTATACTTTTATTCATTAAACATGAAACTCAGCCAACTGAACATTTAAAAATATCACAAATATTATTGACTGACACTGATGGTTGATACAGATTGCTGCCAGCATCCTAGGTATCAACCAAGTATCTTCTTAAAATGCATGATGTTCTGAGTAGCACAGTTTTTTTGCAGTTCTGCTGGTGTTATTCCAGGAAGCTGCAGTTTCTTGATGTATTTTGTAAAATTCTTGGACATGGTACCAAGTGCCCCAATGACAATGGGTATCACTGTCATATGTTTCATCCATAATCACGTAGTTTCGATGGCCAGGTCATAATATTTTGTGATTTTTTCCAGTTCTTTTTCTTTGACTCTGGCATCTCCTGATACAGCAATATCAATTAATTGTATGCTTCGGTTTTCGACAACTGTGATATCTGGCATGTTGTGTTCCAAATGATGATCCATCTGTATTCAAAAGTCCCACAAGATCTTCACTGTCTCATATTCAACAACTTTTTCCACATTATTATTATCATTGTTGTTGTTCAAATAGAACCAAGGGAAGAAAAACTAGCAGCTTCATTTTTGTGAAATGAGAAGGGGAGGTTTGTTCATTGGAACACGAAAGATTGGTATGAGATTTGTATGGATCAGACTGGAAGGATAGTGAACAAATATAGTGAATAATGATTTCCCGAATTCAGATCTGCCTTGAGGAGAAAGACCAACTGCTGATTAGTTTTTGCTCTGCAAGTTCTAAACTTGCAAACTTACAGATATGATTGTCTATCATCACTACCTTTTCCAAGTTAAACATTTTTATTCATACTATGTCAATTCATCCCAAAGTTATGCTATGTGTGGGCATCCTTTTGAGCAAAGATATATTTTCAGCAGCATTTTCCATCAGCAATATTACAGTTGGAAAGAAAAGAACTGTTCTTGTGTTATAGTTTAAAAGATAAAAGAAAATAGAGGCAAGAAAATAAGAAAATTAAACTGCATGGTTTCAGCTGTTAATTAGTATAACCCTGGCACATAAGCACAGTTTGCATCTGCTAGCACTAAAATAATCCACCAATAGGAATTCTGGGAAGTTAGGTGATGAATTGCAGGCAGCTGCATCTTAATTGCATAGTCAGGATTTTATAATAAGCCTGTAGGTAAAACATATCTGCATATATTTTTCTTTGAAAATATTCTTTGATATTTCCCCCCCATTTTAAATGATTTATTTTTTCTCCCTTCTCTTGGAAAAGTGTAATGAAGGCCTATATAGGCTGAGATGTGCCATCATTAAAGTGCAATAATACATTATATGATTTTATAGCATGATAAGAACAGCTCCTTTAAGAATATTTAGAAATTCCACTGATCCATAGTGTGACAATGCAGGCAGTTTTGGATGTTCCATAATATGAGGACCCAGATTGTGGGGGCAATATGCTGACTCTGTAAACCGCTTAGAGAGGGCTGTAAAAAGCACTGATAAGCGGTATATAAATCTAAAGTGCTATTGCTATTGCTATTGCTATATAGTTGATCATAGAACACTACTGTTCTATGAGATGCATTGGCATCTGGGTATAATTCAAGATGTTGGATCTCACCTATATATCATAGGCCAGATTATTTGCAGAACCATCTGGCTACAATTGTTTCTGTTCATCAGAACTGACAGGATAAATATGTTTTGATTCCTTCTGTTAGGCAATGCCTTCCTCTATGGCCCAAAATTCATCCCATCAATGCTGTTGCACCGAACCTGTGGAACAGCATCTACCTGGAAATATGGGCATTTTTGATGATGTTGCCCTGTCATAAGGTTGTGAAGACCTGATTGTTCCTTCAGACATTTGACTAGGCTATTATGTTTGGGGTTTTATTTATAGTTTTTGTTTATTACTGATTAAAAGATGGAATGACCTTTCTGGACATCCGCACATATTGCTTGATTATGTCTGAAAATTTGTTTTAGTGAATTAAGTTATTTGTTTATTATTTATTTAATTTCTACAGCCACCTTTCTCAACAAACAACTCTGGGGAGTTCACAATTCAGAATTATATATTACAATTAAAACCCTAAAACATTTAAAAACAATAAAAACAAAAAGAACATTTAACATTGTTTTTTTCTTTTAAATTTTGTTTCTCATCCAGAATCAGACCAATGAGAATGCAACCATATACAGTAAGTTATTCAAGCAAGCAAGCAAGCAAACAAGACATTTTTTTAACAAGCAACATTTGTTTCTTTTCTAACTGTTTCTCACATATGAACTACTTTCATTGCTTGTTTCCTTTCCCCTTTCTTTATAGTCATTCATTGTTGAGTTTGAATTTTATGGGTTTTTGTTTGTTTGTTTATTTGTTTCATGGGTTACAATATTGAACTGCCAAAAATCTGGATCTCTGCTTCATAGCTGCATTATCTTTTTGTTATTAGTCAAAATATTTGCCTCTCAGTATGTGGCTGAGAGTTCCAAGTTGTGCCCTATACAAGTTTGGAAAGATGATATAAAAACATAGACAAAACATATCCCAGTTATCTAATAAAAAATCTAGAGATGATTTAAAAAAAAAAGAATGGACTGTCTAGACCAGGGATGTCCAAACTTGTCAACTTTAAGGCTTATGGACTTCAACTCCCAGAATTCCCCAGCTAGTCATGCTGGCTGGAGATTTCTGGGAGTTGAAGTCCACAAGTCTTAAAGTTGACAAGTTTGGACATCCCTGGTCTAGACCAATTCTAGCCACTGTAATTGGGAATTAGTAGAGTTTCTCTCTTTGTCTTATATATTTATTTTCTATTCAGAACAACTAAATGTTGCTACAT
>JAOYMU010000274.1:36411727-36427712 GCA_025802295.1 Psammodynastes pulverulentus
ACGCGTCCCGTGCCGCGGACTCGGAAAAAGGTGCCGGAACGCAGTACCGCTGAGTTCCGGCAGAAAAAAAGCCCTGATGTTACCTAGTTTGGGTAATGAAACATCTGCAAGAAAAGTTGGTTGCAGAAAACAACCAAGCTAAGAGACCACCAAGGACCCCTCAGTTCAACCGTGAGCTACAAATATTCTGCTTTATTCTTTACCTTAATTTTAGTCTCTAATCTCATTTTCCAGAGAGGGTATGTATTGTTAGTTTTCTTGACTGAGTAACCTAGTATCATCAGGATTATAGCAATTGTAGCATATACCAGTGCATTTGTTTACGTTATGTTGGTTGTAAAATTTTTCATGTGGACTTTGTTAGGCACAAGTAATCATGAAGCAAGGCAGTTCAAATGAATACAAGCTTATTGCATGCTAACAATCTCTACAATAATCCAGTAGCAGTCAAACTAATAAACTAGTAGCAGTCAAAGCAAATTGGATGTAACTAAGAATCAGTTCAAAATGGGTTGCACTTAGGTCTCTTGTGGATGCAAAGGATCTCAAGAATGATGAAGTGCTTGACCTCTCCCTTGGGCTCATCCTCTTCATCTCCTACAGGCTCTATCAACATCTTTTAGTATACTATCTGATGGTACTTCCCAATTGACCATTGATAATTGGGTTTTTGAAGGTTCACTGCAACTACTTTATGCATAATCTTTTGCCTCATGCCAGCTGCTATGCTCTATAATGGAGCAGGTTGCAAATGACATTCTATTTTCAGTTGTTAGCTGCACCCCGTTTTCCTCCTGGTATTGTTGAGTTCAGAATAATGTGCAGTTGATCTACCTCTAATAGTGATACCAGCTTTTCCTTCATTGTTCTGAAGCATTGTTTCTCAGTTAATGGGAATGCAGGTCTCCTGTCCATCCATAATTCACTCATACATTTCATATATCCGCCTCTCATTAAATCTACTGTTGTAGTAGCAATTCCAGATTATTTTGTCTTGTCTATGCATGGTTTGTTCCAGTAATGCTCTTATCATCAGAGTGCTGTGGTTTCCCAATATCTTATGCAAACCTTGAGGCAATGTCTATACTGGCACAATACTCCTTGTTTATGTCACTCTCATATTTGAGATAGGCAAATGAAACATTATCATGTTGTTGCCCAAGGACTCTAATGGTAAGATAGGTACCAGCCAGGATTTGAACCTTGGTCTCTCTATCAAAAGTGAAACTCTAACAATTTCACTATCCAGCCACAATGTAACGTAACAACATAACATAACAACATCTCATCTCATAATAAATATCAGGAGTCTCGCTCCCTTCAATCTTTTCTGCACCTCCTCCCCATGTACTCCTATGGAGGTATTTCTGTTTCTGTTCACTTGGGAAATAACAGGAAATTCTTCTGGGAAGGGATGAGAATGGATTGCATGAATTTAAGATAACTACTTCAAGAATCAATTTCAGGGAATTAATTGCAGATGGATAATGAGGTTTAATTACTCCCTCCATTTTAAAACATGTGAGAGAAATCTGTATATATTGTCATATTAGTGCTTGAGATGAATGATGGGCAGACAGCAGGGCAGCTGGGTTTGGAGGCAACTTGCCAACACACAATATAAGATTTCAAATAGTTGCATGTAAAGGTTACTGTACTGTGATAAAAACATACCAGTGCACCTTGGAACATTTTAATTCCATATCATGTCAATTTGATAATAGTGGAAAAGCTACAGTACTTCAGCTTCTAAAATGCTACAGGAAGGTTGGATAAGAATATTCCAGTTAAAAAAATATTTCTTAAGAAATACTAGAAAGTTCTCTCAACCCATTACAGTGAGCTCTACATATCTTTAATTTCAGTGACCACTCTCATGTTTACTATACCTTCTGATTTGTAGAGCAAGATTTTTTAAAAGCTGGTAATTACTAAACTTAAACTGATTCTTAAATTGCTACTAAGTATCTCTCCATCAACTTTACCAAACATGAACACATTTAATTAAGAGAAGGAAGGGAAAGAGAGGATCCCTGCAATTGTCCAAGCTTGTTTTCCTGACAGTCCTTTTTGCAGGACCATAATTACATGAGACCCAGAGAATCTCTATTTTAAGAGAGTGTCTGCCAAGAAATGAAAGGATTTTAGCATTTATCACTGATTCTCCGAGGTCACAGAAGCAGTATAGAAACTAATTGATTGACCCCTTAACCCGTGCTTTTCATATAGTCTCTATGGATGCACCAATTCTTCCAAATTCCATAGGCTTTCAGATGATAAGGAACAAGGGAGCCAGCTTGTTTCTGCAGGATAAGCTATATATTCACAGTTTCTTTTTTTTTAAAGCATTTAAAAATACTTCAATCTAGCCCTCATAGAACTATAGTCTTTGGGCATATGAACTAGATAGATTGTTTTTTAAACCGAAGTGTTTCCATCTGGTGCTTGTAATATAAGGAGAGCATAGAAAAAGGCAAATTGGTATCAAATGAAACAGTATAAAGCTCCACATACTAATGATATCCCCTATATTTAAAAAATGCAATGTATTTTAAAAACATCTTCTATAGTCTCCATTCTCATTGATTCAGAGCGGCTACACAAAAAGTGCAAAGATTAATATACTCATATTATTCCTCCATAAAAAAACCTTGTACTTTACAAGAAGTCAGTTATTTTGAAGGACAGAGACCATTATGCCACATGAAAATATTAACTGAAAGGAAATTCTGTTATATTTTCCCTCCCATTCTAATCCACTCATCCATTCTATCTTGGGCCTAGCATTTTCTTTATGACTACTGCATGAGAATGTCCCATCACTGGGTTTCACTTCAATAGGGTACTTACTGTAGCCCTTCCAGCAATTCTCTATTGAAGTCTTGTAAAGATAGAACCAGTGAGTAAAACCTGAGCTATTACACAGAAAAGGAGAATTGCCAGAAAAGATAAAATGACCATTTATGTTAATATAACAATTATTATTGTACTAATTAATATTGTATAGATGTATATTTTATTTAAGAATTGACAAAACTGTAGGTTGCAATTAAGAATTTAAACAAAAATATCTGTATGGCAGTTGGTTTTTTTTTACCCAACTTACAGTTCTAGAATGACTAGATGAAAAGATTTAAGTTTCATTCACTTGAAAATCATAATCACTAGATGAGAAGACTATTTATGAAAGGATTTATTACAATTTCTTTGTAATAAATCAAGTTCAAATTCCTGGATTTTGTCCTTTGGAAACCTAACCATTCATGAGCAGTTTGTTGATTGAAACTAATAACACAAACTATGTATGTGTTAGCACTCTTTCAAATATAGTTACTACTACCTATAAGCTGAAAAGTAAAATCCTAGAAAAACTTCAGTCTGACATTATAGAATGTTTTAAAAACTTGGGGCAACTCTATGGTACATCTTGTAATTCAGGCCACTTACACTATAAATACTATTTTTTCAGTCTTGTATCCTATTACAGCTTTATATACCAGGATCATACACTCAGCTTGTCATGATTGTTCAAGTCAACTTTGAACTGGATGCAACCAGCTACAACTTCTACAATTAACTGGAAAAAAAAATACCCCGGATACATATATTTTAAAACTTTCAATCTAGCATAATACAGATTTTCAAGAGGTCCATAAATTTTCCTTAATTGTTCCTACAGATACAGTTATAGTTTGTACATGATATAATGCAGCTTCAGAATGGAATTTATGAACTGGTATAGGATATAGGGTTTCCTGCCTGACCAGTGGGTTAGACTAGAAGATCTTCAAGGTCTCTTCCAACTCTGTTATTCTATTCTATTCTATTCTATTCTATTCTATTCTATTCTATTCTATTCTATTCTATTCTATTCTATTCTATTCTATAGCAATTCAAGCATAATTAAAGAAGAACTCCATTAATCCTATTTACGTATCTGTAACCTTTTCCCCATTTATGGGCTTTTGAAATAGAGGAGGCAATGAGATCCATTTTACAACTCACCTTAAATAAAACAGATAATCTTATTTTTTTTTAAAAGAAGTGGTCATATAATTCAAAAAACTTATATTCATTGGTAGTTTGAGTGATAAAGCCATTTATGTCATGATTATGTCAAGAGGAAATAATCTACATCTATCCATTAGATGATTGATCTAACAAATTCTTTATTTATCGTACAGTTATGTCTATCTGCTGAAGCTAGGACCTATCAGTTTTTAAAGCTTATGCAAGTGATTTGATGATGGTCACATTTACCATGCTTGCTTTGCTACATCAAACTGATATGCCCTGGTCAGCTCATCAAGATGGGCCTGAAGCATAGGTTGCATTTCTTCTCTAGGAGAAGGAGTTAATGTTGCAGTGGACTGTTGTCCAAAAGAGATTGCAGGGGAAGAAGCCACTCCTCGGACAGGAGGTGTAGGAACTCTGTCATCTTCTTCAAGTTCATCCTCCATTCCCTGATGCAAATATGTCTGGACTGGTAAAGGTGGACACCAATCATCACTGTTGTACCTACAAAATAAATTATTTTGGTTCACATTTGAGTCTTAAAGTTTTAACAATTATATAATAGAGATGGTAGATATCCATCTTTGTTGTTAAGAGCACTCTGACTTAAAACTCTGCTCGACCATGAAATTCACAGGGTGACTAAATGTTCAGACTACAACACAGCTCTGTTATGAGGCTGGAAGTGTCACACAGGGGGAATACTTGTATACTGCATTGAATTCCTGCAAGAAAAAATGTAAGATATAAACATAATAAAATAAATAAGCTAAAGGGTATTTACTAAGCAAAGTATTAGCATACAGTTGCAGAATTAGAATAAACATGTCAGTTGTTTATTTCAGTAAATCTAAGATTTTTATCTTTCTTCCCTTTTCAAAAATATTATCCTGACTTTTGATATTTCTGATAGTGTTCTAATAAAAACCACTTACCATTGTCTTTAAAATATCCTTCCTTTGGCTGACATGAGCAGCAACGTCAAGCAAACAAATAATTGTGCAAACTATGGGACAAATGCCGATGTGTGTTTGGCTAGTATTATTTATAACTGGACAGACAATTAATGTTAAATATTAAGGAGGTCGTGTGAGTGTGTGCAAGGTGCCACAGTGGTGTGGTGAGGGTGGTGCAGGGTTGCATGACAGTTGGGGAGGGTGCAAGATGACATACAAGGATTGAGGAAGGTATAGGGAGGATACACAAGCATGAATGGAGGTGCACAAGAGTGTGAGGGAAATGTGGCAAGGCCTAGAAGAGTGTATGAAGGTGCATGAGCACATATGGGGATATAAGGGAAGTGCAGCTAGGCTCGGGGAGGATATGTGATAGTACAAGGGAGATGTGTTGAAGCTTGAAGAAGATGTGTGTGCTTGACATGGTTTGAAAGCAGATGAATTGGGGAAAGGTGTATAGACGGGGGAAACTTAACCCTAGTGGCTTGTAACTTTCCCTGCTAGCTTTATTGATTTTCTGGGAAAGCTGGCAGGGAAGATAGCAAATAGCGATCACATGATTGTAAGGCAGTGCAATTGATCAGGTGGAATCTGGTTGCAAGTGCCCATATTGCAATTATGTGATTGCAAGTTGCTGGCACAGTCAAAATGCTGAGGACTGGTCATAACTATTATTTATTCAGCACTGTTGTAACTTTGAATGGTTACATGAGGTCCATGCTATTGATGTGAATTATTAAGCACTGTATTTCTTTGAGAAATAGAGTCTGGAGAATAAAGAAACCATACTGGAAATGACATTGCCAGTAGCAATTAAGGATATAAAAGGAATATCTTCATCCATGGAAGATCATTTGAAATTGAATCTTCTCTTAAACTTTCAGTAGAGAGATGAAAATGTGAATTTGTAATGGAAGTGTAATGGAAGCAAGGATTACTGAGCCAGATGGATTAAAACGCTATTGTAATAAATGTATATGAACAATGTTACATTTACAATCTCTCTTCAAACTTCATTAATAAATGGCTGTCCCATCTGACAATATTTGATAGCCTTAGCTGTCAGATACTGGATTCAAAATTGTTCAAAGGAAAATACATTACCCTTGTTCTTGTGGATCCACCACCCCATAGTGCTCTAACTCTGTTCCTGGAAGTGGATGTATTGGAGGAGGTGGGAGAGGAACACTGGCCCAGGTAGACCCATTATTTTTCTGAGTCTTGGGAGTATTTTTGTTTTTCTTTTTCTTTCCTCCTTTCCCACCTGAAATCAAGAAGCAATTCAAAAATGTGAAGAAGCTAAGTTATTTACATATTTCTATTTCCAGAAAGAGTTTTGATTCCAGATGGCACATGTAAAAAAAGAGTGAAAGCATGAAAAGAACTTTTTTTCTCTTTTTATTTTACTAATATCAGCAGCAAGATGTTATAGCTGACATGTTAGAAATAATAATAGAGTGGTGTGGTGTGTGAAAAGAGCCTGGATAATTGTCAAGCATTACTTCTTTTCATTTAACAAACTCCATATAACTTAATCACAATGAATCATAAGTTGAATAAAAGTTAAAATGTTTTTGTGTCAAAACTGTATTTATAGATTTATTTTGTCTGTTTTAAATTTTCATGCAATATGTGTTAGGAAAAATAAAACATCACAACAAAGTGCTTCAAAACACAGAGTATTTATAATAGTGTTTCTCAGGGTGATTTCTCAGTTATTAAGAACACAACCCCAAATATGATTCATTTGGCTTATTTCCAGACACAAAGCCAGTGTAAGTGTTAAACGATAAAAAACTCTGTAAGTAGTTTATTTCTGGAATAGGTTTGCAGCATTCAACTAAAAATGCAAACAACATGTATAAGTGTAATATTTTGAATATATTCATTTCCATAGCCTCCCTTCCAATTATGAAAAAAAGATTATACATGGAGAAATGAACAATGAGGAATGGAAAAAAATAGATGAGAATGTATACTCATATCCATGATGAGACTACATCCCATTTTATAGAAATTCAGACTTAATAATAGCTAATGATCATACTATATTTGGTCATAATGTGCTATATGCCAAAGAAGAATGAAACATCAAACAGAATTAGGCAATTACATAGAAGAATTCTGAATAGGTAAAGGTAATATATGGCTTACAGAAGATACACATATATAGAAATAAGTAAAGAATAATAAAAATGGAAACTGACAAGACAATATAAATGCTAAAAATAACTTCACACATTTTTTAAAATTGATTTTTTAAAAAAAAATATGGTATGCATAATATGTTATATTGCAGTGGGATTTTATAGTGTGGTTTATGTACTGTGACCCATCTTGATGGCATATATAATAATTACACTACAATATTCAGCATACAACCTTTGCTTTATGTTTGGATATAGCTCTAAATATTTTAAATGCTTATCTTTCTATTCCAATATATTTCTACTACTGAATTTATTGATATGCTGGACCTCAGAGATATCGTGATGCTGCATGAGAATATGTGTCCAATAATAGCATATACAATAAAAAAAGGAAAATCAAAGCTGCAAAGTGATTAATTTATAGAAGGGAAGTACTGCTCCAGAAAGGTGAGAATTTTATGAAATAAAATTTCCATTCATGTTCAGATATATAGGAAATAAATTCATACATAATTTATATGTTCTCTAAATTAGCTTCTTAAATTGAGCAAATAAAGTATATTTTTCAAAAAAGCAAAATAACAATTCATATATGATTATATGACTCATTATAACCAGTAATTGATGATGTATCTTGAGTCTTTCAGGTTTATAAATTGAATTAAAAATAAAAACTTCCTTATGTAAATTGTATTGAAACCAACCTGAGAGGCTGTCACTCCTTTCTGAGCTGTTGTGAGAGCTGGTGGTGCTGAAATCTTGTGACTGGTTGTGTGGCATTCTATTAGACAATCCCTCAGCCAATCGGTAGTCAGGGATGTAAAGCAAAGCTAAGGGTTGAAGGGCAAAGGTCATAGTACCTTCTTGTGATTAGTTTATAGCACATGCACAACATGCAGTTAACTCGATACCAGCTTATAAGTAAGATGCATTAAATATTTAACCTAGTGTATCATATGGGTAGCAGGATGCAGTGCAGATATATAAAACTGGCAAAAGATGAAAGAAACTGAAACAGCATAATCCAATTAGTTGTATTTTTAAAGTTTTGGAATACATGCAAGATACATTAAAGGAAGTGGGAACAGAAGTGGGTAAACCATAATTTTCTTTCCATGCAGAGAACATATTCATAAAAGAAAATTAAGAACAAGAATCACCATTGTTGCCTTTGCCCTGATCTGGAAGAGAGTAACCAAATCCCATTAAGTCACTTTTCTGCTGAATTGAACTTTTCCACTGAGGATCTGGTAAATCAACCGCCAATTCATGGATGCTGTTGGAATGCAGTATTTGTGTTGTGGCATATGGAGTAGCTTGTGTTATTTGGCTGGAACTATTGTAACTAGTTTTGGTACTGAAGTCAATGCTACTATAAATGGCTCCATCAGAAAGCATTGTAGCAGTTTTATCCCCTGGCATTGGAGGTAGCACATCTGGGATGCAAACAGAAATGGAAGGAAAAAAATAGTATTATAAAGAAAAAATACTAAGCTATCAAGGTTTTAATATGAAAAATAAATATATCACGCTGCACATTTGTTTTTCAGCTGAGACAGTTTCCATGAGCCAGTGAAGGGAAAATGATGTATAGCCTATGCCTTTCTATCAGCATCTTTGACAAACTTTGCACTTGTCCTTCACATCTCAATGCTTAAAAGTCATATTTCCTCCATATCTTCAGCTGTGAAAATGAAGCTTGGAATATTTCTGTCCTGAACACTATTTCCAATTGTTCATTTTATGTCAGTGCCAATGACACTGTCATGCTCAAGGGATATGATAAAAATCACAGAAGAAACAATCTCCTTGTATTCCCCCCGCCCCCCCCCCGCCAATTCCATCTTGCAAGCACTGCACAAACTACTGAATGAACACAGTTATTCTTTTGAAAGAGTTTTGGTCAATACTATTTTAATGGGGCGGGATATAAATATGAATAAATGAAATGAAAATGAAATGAAATGTATTTATTTTAAAAACCATCCGGATAATTTTAAGAAGACAAAATAAAAATAAATTATTTTGGAATTTTTTTATTTGGAAGAACTTCATCTAACTGAGACTTGATATATGCTAAAACATAGAATTTAATTAAATTTAATATTAGAAGATGAAATGCTTTGATTATTCATCAAAATTATTTTAATCCAGTAAGTGAAATACAAGGGAATGACCTTCATTACTATAAAATTAAACGGGCAAGTATTATTTATCCAAAATAATTACTAAAATATTAATGATTAGCCTAATGCAGTACAAAATCTTTTTATTTCTCATTTTATTTCAATAAAATGCATAAACCAAATTTTTACATGGAAATGTGAATAGCGTAGTTAAGACCAATTTGAGAAAATGATATGCTTAGGAAAAGAAATGAAATACTCTGATATACTGTGACCTATGTGTAGTTTAACAACAGCATTTGTGAAAACAGTATAATAGAAGAACAACCATTAATTATTAATCTGAATAAAATTAGATATGAATTATTATTTTCATAGGGCAGCCAAAAGACAAATATAGAAATAATAAATCAGAAATCAAGTGTTCAAATTAAAATAATCATATTCATTTATAGCATTTTTATATCACAGACTCTGCAGACTCAGTGCAGTTTTAAAGCTAATTCTTTATTTTTCTAGAGAAGGCCCACCTTGAGTACACCTTCCATTTCTGAGAACCACTCACAGACAAATACATAAATTGTATAGGTTCAAAGAAAAGAATGATCAAGGGACTATAAAGAGTGACTGAATGAACTGGGAATGTTTAACTCTGAGAAGAATGAGGAAGGATATGCTTGCATTTTTCAAGGACCAGAACAGATGTTATACAGAAGAATATATAGAGCTACTCCCACTTGTTCCAGACTGAAGGGACTAAATTGATTTAAGTTTTAAAAGGCAGAAATGTTAGAAAGAAATTTTTTAAAATAGGAGCATTTTAATAGTGGAATTAATTACTTATACTATACCTTAATTCAGATTCTTGCACTGAATTGCTTAGAGTAGAATGCTAAAGCCGGTTGCTGGTTGGGATACTTCATTGTTAGTTTTACACCTATTGAAAGTGATTGCACTGACTTTCAATTAACTAATGATTTCTGTTTATGCTTTTGTAAAGTCATAATCTAGCTGGAACTGATGAGCTTGGAACCAGGTTATCTGATATCTGTTGCTATATATTTAATCAATCATTGAGATTATTCCAAGAGTTTTGATTTATATGGTTAAAACTACAGATTTCAGATGGCTAAATTGAGTGGCTGTGGATTTTCGGGAATTTTGGGTGTCAGATGTACTATGTTTGGTTCTGAACGGGATTACCACTTCAAGCAGAGCTGTTGTGTTATTTTTGGGTTCTACTAAATTCATAGCTCCTGCCTGAAGCTTGGACCACCTTACTCATGGTTATCTCTTGTTTATTTCTTAAATTTGTATACCATATGATTCCCTGTAGCTGAGATTACTGCAATGTGCTTTACATGGGGCTGTCCTTGATGACAATTCATTACTTTGCAAGCTGCCCTGGGTGGCAGTGGTTTTTTAGATGGAATTCAAAAGGCTGGCTATCAGCTTTAAAGCTCTTCGTGGCACAGGGGGATCACTTGTCTCTGATTATCTTTGCCAATCTAATAAGATCTGACAGAGTAGGTATTTTCCAGATTCTGTCATTTCAGCAATATCATTTGGTGGGACACAGGAGACTTACCTTCTCTATCACAACCAACCCCCCAAAGATCTGAAAGGTCTGCCTTCTGTAAAGCTTTGATGAGCCATTTTATTTCTCCCCTCCCCCTTCCCCACACCAGAAGCTTTTCATTTTTTCAAAGACATACAGATAGTTTGCTTTTAACTGCTGAATAGTGTAACTATTTTATATCTTATTATACTTTATTTTCACAATATTATGCTGTTTTAACTGTATGTCATCTTGAGTTTATGTCAGGAGAACAATTATAAAAATTGACTAAATATAAAAAATATATGAAATACTTTATTTTGTAAACCTCTTGATGATATAGAAAGCTTTTGTATAAATATATAGTGTAATGATTTATCATTACCGATACTTTTTATTTTCATTGTTTATATTTTCATCATCATTTTTATAACAAACACATTGTATAAAGAAACAATGTATCCTGCCGTAAACAGCATACATGTTAAGAAATTGGAAAACATACCTCCACGACCAAAATTCCCAAGATCACTTGGTCCATTGGTGCTGTTGTTAACAGGAAGGCTGGTAGCAGGCCAAGAATCCGCAAGCCAAGGATAACTTGGATCACTTGCATTTAACAAGCCTGGCCGACTAAAGAAATCCAATAATAAAGAATTCATGTGAGAAATCTATGCAATTGTAATAAAGACATTCTATTTGCTCCACAAACAGTTGTAACAATTCTATGAAATTTGTAAAGGAATTTTATATCAAAATAGTGAAGTCTGTGCATTTAAAAATCTTCAGAGTAAACTTGGATTCTGTAGAAAACTGACACACTGCCTGTAGAAAGTGGTGGCATACCCTCACACAGTTTGCCGTAATCCCAATGAATTCTATTGTCTGGGCTGAAAAGAAGGAATAGGCTGTACCACTGAAAGATCCTAAGCCAGGAAGAAATGATAAATTGCTACCTCAAGGGAATAATCATTCAAAGTGACTGTTCCATATCAACCATTTCCATTCCTCTGGTGACTATTTTTTCACTTCCTGCATACCAAATGTATGTCTGTTATCTAGAAGATGCTAGATTTTCCTCTGAGTGCTCTTGCATGAATTTAAAAGCAAGAAAGTTTGAATGGGAGTAATAGAAAATTCAAAGTATCTGTTCTACCTATGATAGCAGACTTCTATATGTTTATTTTCAATTTTTATAAACTACCAAAGACAGAATACGTATTGACTGAAACGAATGGATGAGATATACATTAGGTTTGTAAGATAAATAAAGATGGAGAGATTTTTAAAACCAAAAAGCAACAGTGGGAATCAGAATTTTGTATTAGCAGGTATTTCATCAGATGTTTGTACATAACATTTATGACAGCATATTTTTTTCTTGCACCCCCGATAATCCCTTCTGTATAATTTCAGAGAGAAGTATGGGTTTCTATAGAAACAGCAATAAGATGATCACACAGCTTGCTTCTCATTAATGTACTCTCATTAGACTTAATCCCTTTTTTGCTAAAATATTGATTCAATTGAAGATGAGAAGTTACTACCAGATCCTAATTACAGTCTCCATATTGGCACTGAGAAAATATATGAGGATATATGGTCTGTTATCAACTTTTATCAATTTCAATTGAGTGACCAAAGTTGTAGAATCTAGTCCTATCAATTTACAACTTATTCATCTTCTGTGAATCATTTATTTTGTGAACGATTGTGTGTAATTGTTCATTCACTGCAATTTAATATAAGCCAATAAGGTCTCTTAAACAACAGCAACTTCATTTACTAATGCCTAATTAATGCAATAACTATCCTGAAAACAAATGGATACATTCCTTCTGATATTTTCTACTAATTTCTTCTTGGGCATCTGGGAGTTATCAAACATCTGGGCTTGATTTCCTTAAGTGTACAACAGATCATTAAAAGCCAGTTTAATCCTTTTAATTCCTGCTAGAATTGCTACTTTTACATCTGATCATCTCTCTCTCTGTGTCTCTAGCTCCTAAAAAAAGGAAGAAAATTAAACGAGTTAAACATATGAGAAATCCAAAAAGAGGTATGAGCTGTAAATTACAAGTATACCTTCCATTGCTCATAAGTCCTCCATCTCCTCTTTGAAAAGTGACTGGTTTGTGTTTCAAATAGAAAAAAGAAAAGAAAAAGTACATTAGTATTTTCCATTGAGTGAAATTATAATACCTATCTGAGGATTGTATTTTGAGATAACTAAGTATAAGGATAGTGATAGCCGAGGTAATTCCTGTTTCCTCAGCATGATGTTAATTTAAGTTAGTCTTTTTCAGTGGCATGCTCACAGGATAATTTATTTCTGATTTCTTGTCATTATGTTTATAGCAATTTTTGAAAATCAACTGACAAAAATCGAAAGACTTATAACATACTGAGCCCAAAGCCACTGAAATTGCCCAGGTCTGATAAAAGCATTAGCTTTATTTGTCTAACTAAATTAAAATGAAATTGCACACTCTAACATGATAATGCTTAATGAAACAATAATAATGTTATGGTTATAATAACGTTATCACAAAACAGTTAGAAGTGAAAAACATGTTAAAACTGAAAACTAAAAAAATGGTAAAGTTTCAGAGCAAACATGGTGTATTGTCTTTATTACATAATTTGATAATTGTGTAAATTGATAATATAATTATTAAGACTATATCATAAACCCATTTTAAATCAACTCAGTAAATAGTATTCCGATCCAATCATAATGTTTTCAGTAAAGTAGTTGTTAGCTATTAAAATCGAATATTTAGGAAAATTATTTTCCTCAAATGACAATCTAGGACACTTTGTGTTTAGCTCTGAAAACCATACATGTCTGAGAGAAGGCACCCAAAATTTCTGTGCCAGTTGCTAGAGATTAATGTGACTTCAGACACTTTGAAGCAGTATATAAGTCTAAGTGCTATTGTTATTGCTATTTCTGTTGTATCATTTAATACAGTACTATGCAATAGGTTAGGTTGATTTAAATTTAATATCTATTAAATATTTCACATTAGTGCAGCACAATTTACATTCAGATATAGTAAGCGGCTACCTTGTAGAAGGTGGAATTCACAGATATATATTGAACTCTCTGTGTATGATTTTTTACCATATACTTTCCCATTAATATATAAATATCAATGTTTCTGAGAATAAATATTTCTCAGAAACATTGATAAATAATAAAATACATTTTACTATAAGCTATTCTTTTTCCCCCTGCAATACCATTCATACCACAATTTCAGTCAAACAATTATAACGATTCAAGACTGAAATATTATCACTGTAGATATTAGAATATAAAACAAGAATATCCACATGTTCTGGGGAAACATTACATTCATGTTATCAGTTCCACAAGTGGCTTCATGATATCCATTTAATACCAGTAAGAACAAAGGAGGTCCCTTTAGGTTACCTCACAGAATAAATTTAAGAATTGATGATTAATTGTCTATCACCACTGAGTAAACAATAATTGATGCTTAAACATCAATACAGATGTATTTCATGTTAAATGGTATACTGTACCTATCAGGAAATGAATTAATCCATATTCAGCTTAAAAATTGCTTCTTATTATATTGTCAGTCATAATCATTAGATACATTTAGATTGAATGGATGCTTTACAATATGCAAAAAAAAATAGCTATGAGGTTGTATCTTTTAATTCCAAAACTATGTGACTATAACAGTGTTAGATCCTCCCACAACTCATTTTGCTTTCTTCTTTTATCTACTTCTTGTTTACAAAATATTATACAAGTCAAAATAACATCTAACTACTTTATAAACATAATCTGCAAGTTTTTATTATGACATTTACGCTACCTATAATTGGAATTTAATAGACTGATTTCAAGACAGCATTTTTGGATAAAAATAACATCAATCTGGTCTAGTTCATTGATAGTTTTTCATAACTTTCTACCTTTAAAAGAATTAACTGACTTTCACATTTATAGCAAAAATGTCAGTTAAAAAAATACCCTTGTATTAAATGATCATCATTTCTGCAAATATATGCTCAGTCTTTCCAAGCTTAATATAAAATTCTTCAGAAATTAAATGGCAAAAAAGTTCACCATCTATTCAAAACTAGTTGCCACAATTAATATATTTCCAAAGCAATTCAAGTTATACTTATAGATATCTTTACATACTATTACAGATGTCCAAGTAGTTCTTTTTAACTTTGCTCCATTGTGGACATTATATCTGCTTTTTAATAACAATCAACATTATGTACGAAAAGACAAGAATATGAGAACTGAAACACTGAACTGACTGAAACAAAATAGTTCTCAATAGAGGCACAGTAATATAGTCAGAAAGTTGAAGGTGTGGAAAACACAGTGGGATTGAAATGATTTTTTAAAAAAGTATTGGAGATCATTATGACAAGTAGAATATGATATAGCTACAAATATCCTGTTAACTAATTGGACTTACGTGCTAAAAGCCGAAAACTTTTTTCTAAATTTATGATGTTCCTGATGTAAGAAAACTTGCATTTCTTTATTATATACTGGCAGATATCTACAAATCATTATTAAATAGAAAATTTCTTCTGGATATATCCTATAATTTAGCATTTTACCCAAATTCAAATTTCTTTCATTTAAATTTAATTGACAGCGTGTTGGGTCTTTGAAAGTATCCATACAATCCTACTCATGGAATATGGTTTATTCCCTTGCCTTCTGTGTCCCTGTGCAGCATTTTTAAGAATTCGGAATAGTTTCTATGGAGGCATACATAATGCATCTGAATACTTTTGGAACCCACCTGCAAAAATTATTGGCACATGTCCTAAAAATAATTTTAAATAAGCTAAAAAAATGACAAAGAATGTGGCTGGGGTGATGAATTAAGCACTATGTTAGATGTTTCTATCTGTCTTTATTTTTATTTCTAGAATTATAGATTAAGGGTAAACTGTTAAATATTGTAGAATATGTTTTTATTATGCATCAAAATTATAACCATGCAAGTAGATTATATTAATCTAAATGTACTAAATTTAATAGAACTAGTAAATATCATGGAGATAAAAAAGAAGATAGAGTATATCTCCTTAACATTATTCTACTTCTGTCTTATCTATAATATTTGCACAAAAAATGGTAACGTTTTTATTGCCTTACATAGGTTTTAA
>JAOYMU010000274.1:36430457-36441919 GCA_025802295.1 Psammodynastes pulverulentus
TGTTCAATTAAACCATGGCAACATCTAATGTTTGTGTAGTATTATTTTAAGCAGACTGTGTTCTTCTATTGTTGTGATTTAGATGAAGTTCAGAGCACATTGTATGACCAATTCATGCAAAGCTCCACATAATGCTAAGGGGTTCACATACTTTTTCTTGCAACTGTACGTTGTTGTTTGACGGTATTAAGGGTACTGTCACAGGATGTAAGCTGATTCAAGTAAAGCTGTCTTTTGCAGTTGACTGATGATGATTTATCAATGCCAATGGTTTCCAACTGGCAATCCAGATGTATTGGGATTACATTTTGCCAGAGTCATTCTACTTTTCTTTGCAGTTCTTTATATTTTGTTATCTTCTCCAATTTTTTCTGTTTTATTCTGCTGCCTCCAAGAACTACTTTTTAAACTATAGGTTCCTACCAATTTTTCATTACTGGCAGATGATAATTTTTACACATGTTCCAGTGAATCATTTTGTTGACTATATTTTGTTGTTTATAATTAATTTGTGTGATCTTCATGCATGAGCTAATTATGTCATAATTATATGCAGGACAGATACAATCCATAAATATCACTATGGAGATATAATGAATAGCGAATAGGTATCAATGTTGTTGTTTTCAATTGCAAACTGTGTAGTTCAGCTTGTGTGTAGTTAACAATTCCAGTAATATATCGTACCACAGATATGGTCCAGGTATTGGTGGTCTCTCTACTGTTCAATTTTATGGGCTAGAATATTCAGGATAGTTTTCCTACTGGGATTATTTCTTAAACAGTTGACATTTATCCATCTTGAAGAAGTCTATTTTCCATTGTGAAATCATATGGTTTTCTGATAAATAATTCAGCAATGACAGATAATACTCTTTTTCCTGCTAGATATCTTTCTGAACCTTATTTCTCTTTCTCCAAACAAGCAGACAGAAAACCCTAGCACAGACAGCTAAATGTTTTCATGGTTTATTGTGGATTATTAAAGGGAATCATATTGTTAACATCTTTACACTGGACATCTCCACATGCTGTGAGGTTTGGGGCACAATCAGTAAGCACTTGTGATCTCCTGCTGAGGTTTGCAAGAGACACAAGTAAAACAAGATATAAGTGAGTTATCAAAGCTGAAAGAGAAAGAGGAAGGAAGGGAGAGAAATGGAGCTCTCAGAGACATCAGAAACAACTCAATAGCTAAATTTAGAATGAAGAATTGGAAAAAGCTGTCATAAAAGGTGGTTTGGTAAAAGTTAAGGAAATAAGCGAATTAGGACAATTTTAAAATTAGTTTTTTATAAAGTTAAATAAAAAGTAATTCAATAACTACTTATATTACCTTATTAAAATGCATTCAAAACAAGTGAAATAACCACAGATTATACAGAATTAACTAATGAAGTCAGTCATTAGGCCATATTCTCCAAATAGGGAAGAATTTCCAGAACTTTTAATGAGTTCAAAATATAGCTGCAGGCCCTCATGAGCACATGCTCATTAATTCATGTTACTTTAATTCAACAGCAGCCTTATTGGTTATAAATTCAAAAGATGATGTTTAAGTGAAGCTTTAGATGATAAAGTCACAAGAATATGAGGTTCTCTAGCCCAACGATTTTAGAAGCCTATTTAGAAACCTGACAGAAAGTTCCACTTGAGTCAGTTGTTGAAGACCATGTTGGCTTCATTCATCATCTAGATTGTAGATGATGATTGTAATTGATGATTCTGTCTCTTTGGTTGTTTCTATCAAATTCTAAGTTTCAAATATTTTAAACTCATCATGATTCTTTAAAACAAATAAAAACAAAATATATATAGTATACTGTATTCATTTCTGTGTTTTAGAATACCCACTTCAAATACTCTGAATTTATTTGAAATAGACATAGACAAACATTTATTAAAACATAATTATTGACTTAACGATACCTATTGCTTTCCATGACCAGACAATATGTACCATGGGAGAGTTCTTTATGTGCTATTATATTTGCCTCATATAATTTTATTGTACTCAATTATATGTTAGATTTGATAAAGGAATTCTAAGGAAGTAAATTTTGAATCTGCTTATAGAAATACTTTTTATTTGTATGACATAGATTCCATACATCTATAAAATATTTATAATTTTATAAATATTTTCAATTAGAATGGGTTGTGTGTGAATGTTACTGCTTGCCATGTGGATTTAAGGGTATTAACTTTTGAAAGTATCTGTCATATAATTAAACTCAAAAAAAACTACAAAAGCAGGAAACTATAACATATATTACACCTAAATTAAACTATGTTACCTCAAATTTTGCAAGTTTGTACATTTGTACTCTGTCTTCTGCTTTCACTTCAAACAATGCCTATTACATTATTTTTAAATAAATAATTAAGAATAACAAATTAACAAAGCTGAAGGTGTGAGCATGGTTTTTTAAGGCTAGGTATATTAATATTATAAAATAGCATTCTTTTAGAATCACTGGTACAATACCACTTTAGTATGACTTATAAACAGAATGCTGATTCTTGCAAGCAAGTTTTTAATTCTTTTATAAATTGAATAATTATAATGGATTCATTTGTATGTTGCTGGGGAAAGAGAACTAATGGACAGTACCTGCAGGGGTGAAGGTGAAGGACTGGACTGCAAAACAAGAAAAGTAAATACATTGTGAGTTATAAAACTCTTAAGCAACGCCAATCACAGGGCATGGATGTCTTTCAAAAATAAACTTTACATGTTTTAAAATCAGGCTCAAATTATAGCAATTCACATTTAAGCATTAGTAGCAGCCCATAATAAAGGATTGAACATAAATGTATGGGTTTTTTTATATTTATATGAAGTAGTTACATGGACATGCAAGCTGGCAGCATATAGATGCTATGTTTTGCTTTCAAATGTAATTGATTATGAATTTTCATTATCAGGCAAATGCAACATTTAACAATAAATATACAAGTGTGTACAATATGACACACTTTAAAATGTTACAAGAATTAATACCACATATATAAATATTGGAAGAGAAATTATGTAGGTGTTATGCTTTTGATAATGGTTTCATGCTGACTAAAAGTATGTGGTTGCCAGCAAGGAACCAATTTTGTTTGCATCCTTTAAGAGATATTTATTCTGGGTATATATTTTGCATATATGGTAAACCTACAAATTGTTAGATGTTACAAAACTATTTATAGAAACATGCTGTTGTACATAACAGAGATTTCAAGCAATTAAATAATGAGATTTGAGGAAGTATGTATTTAGCACATCTAATGTTTCTAAATGTGTAAATAAAGCAGCAAATCTGTCACCCCTCTCTTAAATATGTAAAAAAATGGTTATTTAATCATTCTGGATAATAAAACAAAGCTACCAGTAGTGCCATTGAGCTTAATGATACAATTTTTGAACAAAATTTAACTATTTTCTTAAAAACAGAGAAAGTTGAAAGTGTTATATTTATTATAAAGAAAAGGAGAAAATAAAAATCTGCAAACCAAACTTTGCTTTTAAATTATAACCATAAATGTTCAATGCATATAATCATTAAGAAAAAAAATAACGAGTCTAAAATCTGATCTGAATAGCACATAGCCAGTGTTTCCATGAACTCAAATAGAACGTGAATAATACTTTTTTTCAAAAATAATGCATCAAAATTGTAGAGAAATTCATAGCCTTCTTATTTAGCTGCAGTGGAATATGCAATATTAATATTCTTGCTTTACATCAGTCTTAATCCAGAAGGCAGCATGAAGGATATTAAAGGTCTTTTGCTTTATACTGATTTCAGTTCAGTTGCGAACTAAGTTGATTAAGCTGATGTCCACAGGGCCCTTATAAAAGAAGTATTTTAATGTAAATCAACTTTCTAAGGTGCACATTTGGGGCATTTTTACATTGCTTTCATACCATGGAAGCAAAACTTTATGTGATCCAAAATAATAGAAAAACACAAGAGGAGATTCCAAAATGTAGCCTTATGAAAAATGTGTCATGCACTTGAATGCCCCCAGTGTCTTAAACTGTTTTATAAAAAATAAGTAAATATTTATTTACAATGTATCCAGTATCATCAAACGAAGTTAGATAGCTTCTAACTCAGCTATCATTTATTTAATGAACACAAATTAGGACAGGATTTGAATGTACCGATTCTCTTTAATTCATTTATGGTGGAAAGTGAAATCACATAAAAAAGACATATTGCTCTCAATATTGGTTAATTTGGTTATGATTATATGATTGAAAATAATGATGAGATAATGAGTTGATCTTTAGTAACCTGAGCTTATCAATTCTGCTTTATTTATATACTTCCTTCTTTACTTTAGCAAATAGATAAATAAATAAGCCTGCTGAATTTGTCTTTCACTTAGAGGAAAAAAGCTGTATCTTTTTATATCAGATGTACTTATTATGTGAATATTAGATAGCTTTCTGGTAGCAATGATGAAATGTGACACAGAGCAATGCACTTAAAGCTTTTCATATTCTTATTCTTTCACAGCGTAATAAACAACATTCAATATGCTTAACTCCTTATTCTGTGAACTAGATATATTCTTGCTGAATATTTATTGTAAACTAAATTATTGTTCTTACCTGCATAATTGCTAAGGCCCTTTCTCTTCTTTCTGCGCCAATAGAGCCAGATACTGAAACCCATGAGTATAACCCAGCAAGCACCACCAATTCCAGCAATAAAGGCAGGTTGCTTGACAACATCTGTAATTTGTTCTGTTATGCTATTGTTGTTTTCAGTGATGATGACTTCATTACGCCCGCCTGGATAACATAAATAATTAGACTAAATAAATAAATAAAACAATAACAATATATAATAGCAGACTATTTACGATGTAACAGGTTTGGCAAGATAAAAAGTGTAAAGAAGTTTTATAACAGAATAATCAACCACTAATTCTTAAAAAAAGCAACTTTAATCAGTTTTTGGAAGGTGTCCAAAATCTCAAAACAGCTCTAAAGCAGCTCTAGGCCCATGAAATATTACATTCTGTGTCACACAGTAGATAACTGGAAACATTTTGGAAGGTTACAAGTCAGTATAACCTGCAATGCTTTGCAGCAACAAATATTAAAGGCAGAATACCTTGATGCAGTCAATAATCTTCAACATTAATAGCTGTTGATAAGCTGATCCTCCATTAATTTATCAATTCCTTTTAAAATAATTTGAAGTATCTGCAATAATTTAACTATGTGTTGTGTGAAAAAGAGTTTCCTCCTGTTGATATGTAATCTTCTGGCATTTAATTCCAGTAGAATTTAAGTTCTAACATAGTGAAAGATGAAATCAGACATATGGTTCTTCACATTATCTATGCTGTCCATTATTTCATTACCCTCCATATGTCTCTTCCTTCATTCCAAACTAAAGATTTCAATGGTCACTTTTCTCATGATACATTTTTAATTTAATTCTCATTAGCTTATATGTGAAGTGTGATTTTTAGAGTCAACATTCAACCAGCACAAAGAACTAATCCTTCAAATTTATGCTTGCATCTTAATTCTTATAGGGAAAGAAATAACTTTCCTTCAAGATGATAAAAGAGAGTTGTATGATTGAAGAGAAAACTTGTGACTGAAAGATCCAAATCAACTTAGAAAACTGACACAATGTGGAATTAAATTGACCTAAGAGTAGAAAACCATTGTTTCTTGTTCCATTTCAGCTGCTATTTTTTAGCTCCAGTTGATAGCTATTGTGGGTAAAAATTGGAGGGCAGAATGTTACGTATACAATCTTGAATTCCTAGGCAAAAGGCTGGATATAAATTTAATTAATATTATAATAATTTTCTTTTGTTCTGAGCAAGGGAAAGTAAAATGTAAAGACATACTCAATTTTGTGACTCAGTTGGAATTCAAGTTCCAATTGCAGTCCTTCATTGATATTTTGATTCATGGCTGTCTCTTATTCTAAATTTCCCTGTTTCAGCTTGTTTTTTGACATAAGTATCTGGTAAATCTGGGATGGGACATAAATATTGTCAAAAATATAAAAAGTTTTTACAGAATTCTCTTGCAACCTGGACATGGTGAAGAAGCACTTTTATGGGTTTATTTATTAGATTTTTATTTATTTATAAGTAACTCAAAATGGCAAACATACGTAACATTCCTTCTTCCTCCTATTTTCCCCACAACAGCAAAACACTGTGAGGTGGATTGGGATGAGAGAATAATTGGACCAAAATCATCCAGTTTAATAATGTTGAAATTAAGTGTTTAAGGTAATTTAAAAAAAAAACATCTTATAGTAATGTAAATGTGTTTTGTATCTACCTTATCTATTATGAGCAAAATAGAGGACATATTTATGGAATGTTCTGAACTAGGGTCCCTACTCACAGTCACTTCTGTGTTCATAATCTCTACTGCAGATTGGATTACCACAATACACTCCATAGGGGCAGCCCTTTAAGGCCATTAGGAAGCTTCCTCTGGACTAGATGACCTACAACAGTGTTCCCTAACCCCCGGGCCGCAGACCGGTACCGGTCCATGGATCAAATGGTACCGGGCTGCCCGAGGAACAAGATCGAGGCGATGCGGGGTGGGAGTGGGCAGGCAGGCGAGCCGGGGACCCTGCCAGGGGGGGAGGAGGAGGAGGAAGAGGAGGAGGAAGAGTGGCGGCAGCGGCGATCGTCCCTCTTCGGCGCGCGGACGTCGTTGCAGGGAGGGCGAGCGAGGCAAGAAGAAAGATGCACACACACGCACCTTGCATACCTGGAGGGGGGGTGCAAGAGGCATGCATGCACGCCTGGAGCTGGAGGGGAAGGGTCTCTGGGGTGCAGCGATCCCCCCTTCTTCCCGGGTCTTCTGCCTCTGTGCGCCCTCTTTGCAACAATGTCTGCGCGCTGGGGAGGGATGATCGCCGCGCAGGAGCCAGAGACTGAGGGAGGCAGCCGGGAGAAGCCTCTCGCACGGGGCCACTGAAAAATTTTCAAACGTTTACCAGTCCGCGGCGATAAAAAGGTTGGGGAGCACTGATTTATTAGACTGTTACGTGTATTACACACTCCTCTTTAACAAAATTTCCAGTACAGTTTAAAATGACATTAAAAACCTGACAACAGCTAAAACTAATTCATATTAATAAGTAATAAAACTGACCAAGCATCATAAAGGAAAAGACCCACTTTATTTAACAAAAAAAAAAAAGGCAACACACATTTGCCTGGTACTCATGTAGTAGCTAAAGGAGCATCAGGTAAGTTGATATAAGCAGTAGCCTAATTGGAGTACAATAAAATATAAATTACTATCACAAATTACAGAGCACTTTAAGAACACTGGGGGAAAAAAGAATGTAATAGAACTATTGCAAATCTCATAACAGCATTTACTAGTTTTATTGTTGGCTTAAATTGAGACAGTGTGTGGTTGCTATTATTGCTATTTAAAGTTCTCAGAGATCATTACACATTTAATAAACCATTTTCTAGCTAGCTTATTGCATGCAAAGGGGAAGGCCATTTGTGGCTACCATTTTTAACATTCAGTGCTGTACAGATTCACCCACATAATGCAGGCACAACCTTCTCCCTGTTGCATTCTTCTGAAACATAACTTCACCAATTATCTTCTTACTCCATGGTGGGGCAGTGGTTAGAATGCAGTATTGCAGGGTAATTCTGCTGACTGCCAGCAGTTCAATCCTGACTGGCTCAAGGTTGACTTAGCCTTCCATCCTTCTGAGGTTGGTAAAATAAGGACCCAGATTGTTGGGGACAATATGCTGACTCTGTAAACCGCTTAGAGAGTGCTGCAAAGCACTATGAAGCAGTATATAAGTCTAAGCGCTATTGCTATTGCTACTCTTGTCAATCAGCCACTTGATCAACCATCTTCTTAGGACAGCATACCATTAATCTGGAGAAACCAAAAAGGGGTCCCAAACCTCACAACATAGGCAATGTGTATAAGAAAATATTCCTAGATTCTCCTAGGTGTGCTACCTTCCACCACAGTTAAAATGAAAGAATAGACAGTGCAGATCTGATTGCAGTCTATGACTAGAATAATAGAGAAAGTAATGTTTTTAAAACAGCAAAAAAAAGCACAAAGAAAGACTTACATCATCAAATACTTTGGAAACGACATGTTTATCTAAAATTGGAACATAAGTTGTTGTACGAGAAACTGCTGTTGGGGCTAAGGCATCCATTATGGTAAGTTTCTTAGCAATCAAACCATGAATCTTTAGCCATTGAGCTGAAGGGATATCTAAAGTTCTTTTTAAAAGAGAGAATGAAAGAAACACATCATGACCAACCCAATAGTGATGGTTTATTCTCAAAAGAAGGAACCTACTCTTTTTATTGTGTATATACTTACTCATCATTTAACTTTTGTTCACGTTTTGGGTTCTTCTGTTCTGTAGGGGAAATTTTAAAAAATGTTTTATAGTGTCAATGTTGTTTATTTGGATGATCAAACATTCGAATTCAGCAGAATAAAATCTGGGCTAGGAGACTAAATAGAAAAAAACTGAAAGCAAGTTTAATAGGTGAGAAAACTACAGTATATGAAAGCTGGACTACCATTTAGGCAGCCACACCAACAATGTTCAGGTGAACAAACTAGGAGAAACCTAGATGCACTTATAGCAGGTCAGGTCAAAGGAAGTAAGTCAACTACTGGAGTGCGCAGAGGTATCACACAATAAAATATCAACATTAAAAGAGAATAAACATAGGATTAAAACATGACATTGTCCTAGTTTAAAGCAGATTCAAATATTCATTCATTTCTCCTTTTAAATCTCTCATAGCAATGTTTCCATGGTAAAATGAATGGAAATGAGCATGCTCAGTTCTATGCAGTCTATTTAAAAAAAATCCATCCAATAAGCAATAAGCACCAAATGCTATTTGTTATCCAATTAAGTCAGCCTGTCTCTATGAAGCAAATAGTTGCCCCCAAATCACGGGAAAATGAGCACAGAAGGGATGCAATATTTTTTATTTATTTTTTTTATTTTATTTGTCAAGCATATATGAGAGAGAGAAAAAAGCGAGTACAAGTATGAACATAACATATAAACATATAAGTATAAACAGGCACGAATATTAGGACAGGGATGGTAGGCACATTGGTGCGCTTATGCAAACACCTTACAAACCTCTTAGAAATAGGGTGAGGTCAACAGTAGACAATCTAAGGTTAAAGTTTTTGAGGTTTGGGGAAGAGACCACAGAGTCTAGTAGTGTATTCCAGGCACTTAAAACTCTGTTGCTGAAGTCATGTTTTCTGCAATCAAGTTTGGATCGGTTTACCTTAAGTTTGAATCTATTGTGTGCTCGTGTGTTATTGCTGAAGTAGTCATTTACAGGTAGGAGATTGTGGTAGATAATTTTATGTACTATGCTTAGGTCAGACCAAAAGCAGCGTAGTTCTAAGTTGTCTAAGCCCAAAATTTCAAGTCTGGTAGTATAAGGTATTCTGTTGTGAACAGAAGAGTGAAGAACTCTTCTTGTGAAATATCTCTGAATTCTCTCAATTGTATTAATGTCCGATATGTATGTTTCAGACAGAGGAGCTGTATTCAAGGATTAGTCTACCAAATGTTTTGTATGCTCTAGTTAGTAGTTCAATATTACCAGAGAAGCAACTACGCAGGATTAAGTTTACAACTCTTAATGCCTTTTTGACAATGTTGCTACAGTGGGCTCTGGAATATGCACAGAAGGTTAACTGTTAAAGCTGTTGATGAATAGGTGGATAGGTGAGAAAGCTCACCTGGAAAACTTACCTTTTCTTTCAGCTGAAGCTTTTCCATCTTGTTCAGAAGGTTTGGCTGCATAGCGTTGAGTTCTAAGCATGCTACTCTTTGTTGGCTCTACAAAAGACATTAACACATATGCATAATTAAGAAAAGGAGTGTCACAATGATCAATAATTAATATTTTTAGGCAATAATATTTCCCCAATCACATATTTTTCTATCACTTATTCTGAACTTTTCAACTATTTTAGATATTGGCGAATATTAAAATTCAGTATAAGAACCCAGTTAATGACTGTGGGATTGGAATAACCCTCAGTTCCTCAACAGTTCTTCAATTTATACTTTAAATTCCAAGTTAAGAGATAATTCCTATTTTTTTTAACCAAGGACAATAGATCTTAAGACACAAGCCCTAAGATGCTTCTAAATAGATGACTCTTACCATTATCTCCCACAGAACACTACAATATGTGACTATTCTTTTTTTCTTTCTTGAGAGATTGTAGAGAGAGTTGTATATGTGCACAAGAAATGTATAAACATCAGAAAAGGCCACAGAAATATTGTTTACAAGTGAGACTCTTTCCATCTGCAAACACTCTTTCTACACTCCAAGGTTTATATATTAAACTTCATACTACGAAGTAAAAAAGAGGTATTTAAAACTACTTGGCCACAAGCAGTAGTTCTGGTATTATTAAATCACACAATAATCATTTTTCAGATCCTTGATTTGTCTGGTTAATATAGATTGCATGAGTCTGGGATTCTTAAGGACTATTACAGTGAGCATCAATGTGAAATATATGATGTAGGACAAAAATCTATGTTCAAAATATCTCAAAAGATGAGACGTTTTAACTGAATAATCCCTGTAATTTCCTTTACCTGCATATAAAACTCTCTTCTTTGTGGTTGGACTCTCAGACAATGCCATACCGGGTTCTGATGAAGCTGGTGAAGATTCTTCAAAGGCAGAATAGGGCCTAGCTCGAGATGAGGGGTTCAGTCCCTCAACTTGTATGGTTACTGGGCTTGTAGCAAAAGTCTGCCTGGATTGTCTGTTTAAGAAACAGACAAGTCACTACCTAGGCCACAGCGCACACATACATATATTTGGGTGAAAGTACTCTCAGAAAGGTGAACTTGAATCAAACTAAACCACAGATCAAGATTTTGTTGAACATAACATTCCCATCCACCATATTGTTCTTTTCATAGCACAGAATAGTGGGATCACAGTCTCTTCTGCTGCTGCTATGTATATAAAAAGAATTAGAGTTGGAATAACCCCAAACTCCTCCTGTTGGGACTGTCCGTGCTATTTATTCCCAATATTGCCTTCAGTTGTTCTGGAAAGTTCTATGCGTTCTGAAATAAACAGATATAGAAATGTTGCTAATATTGATTGCTGGAATTAAGTCTTCTCTGCCTTTAGGACTTCTTGCTTGTTGTTCATGTCTCCCTCACCCAGTTTTCTCTGCCTTTTGTCTGCCTTTTGGCCAGTTAACTATTTTGATATTTGTTGTTGTTTAATAAATAACCTACTGGTATATTTTTGCTAGCTGAATTTACATGCATGCTCTGATTGGGTTACAGGATTAATGGCGCGTGTGCTTGGTATACCGTATATACTCGAGTATAAGCCGACTTTTTCAGCACATTTTTTGTGCTGAAAAAGCACCCCCTCGGCTTATA
>JAOYMU010000274.1:36719978-36732218 GCA_025802295.1 Psammodynastes pulverulentus
CGCTCCATAAGACGCAGGCACTTTTCCTCCCCCTTTTTGGTGACGAAAAAGTGCGTCTTATGGTCCGAAAAATACGGGTACATCTTAGAAACTAATCCTTATTATAAACTAGGCGGATGTGAAACTAAGTTAGAGATACTGGGTTGAAATATCTGGTTTATATTTTAGAATTATTGCTAAATTCTCAAATAATTCTTACAAATAAAAATGTTAAATATACTTTAGGTTTTAAAGAAATAATCCAAATGTTACTATTGCAAATAATACACAAATAATAAGATCACAAATAATACAAAAACATTCTGGAATATATTAACTAAAGTACTACTTTCAATTTCAGATTTCAATCTTGCTTCTGTTTTCTAAGTTAATACAATCATTATATTGTCAACAACTATTTGTTATTAATCCAGAAAAGATTAATAAATCACACACACACGTGTACATATACATATAAATATACACACATATACATACACACAGAAAGATACACACATATATAGCCAGTTAATAAATGATATGGTTTATTTAAACCAAAGGGTACAGTGAAAATGATCAGTTTCTTTGTGACTTCTGACCTCTGAACTACAACCTCCTTGCAGCTAAAACATTCAACACCTCATTTAATCTTTTCTCACTAGAGTAGCATAGTACTGAAAAAGGAAAGGAAAAAAATAATCTCAGGACTTCATCAATTTTTCATGAATTTTCATTTAGACCACAGCCTCTCTTGCAGTGGTCAATAGATCAAGCTGCTATCTCAAATTTAACAGCTGGGGCTACAGCTGCTATCTTTGGTGCTACAACCAACTCTGCCTAGATCAGAAGCAATGTCAGCCAGATTAGGATTTGTCTCTAGTCTTTCAAAGCAGAGACCTGATACATGAAATTCAAATTCAGTCTCTGTATCTTTCTCAAAATATTGTATGTTTTATGATCATTTCACTTGTATTTAGCAATTTACATTTGCATAAAAAGAGATCTAGTCCTGTTAAGATAACAAAGTATTCATAGACTATTGTTACAGAAGCAAATGCTGTAATTTCTGTAAACTGTATTGTGAATATGGTATTATTTCATTTCTACAAGTGAAGATAACTATAAATGAGCATTTATTTGCAAAAAAAGTAAGATTATCACAAGGATACTTGAATTATTAATACAAATAGTTTATAATTATAAACAGTTTGTACCTTATTTGAAGAGTTAAGGTGACATTAAAAGCATAAAAACAGTAATAATCCCACTAGCAAAATAGAATGAAATCTAATAGGTATCTTAGCATAAATGGTTATGCATGACTATGAAAAAAAACAATAAGCATACTTTTCTTTGATGGTGCCATAAACTTTACGGATAACATTAATAAAGTTAGGAATGCAGAGTGGAAAGTATGCATTTCTCCACTATGATGCAGTAACTGCAAAATATTTTATATCTGGATGTTGTTAGAATTACTTACATGCTACTTCCAGAGAAGCATTACGACTCACAGCTTCCCCCAGATAGTTCCTGGCAACACAAACATAACTTCCTTCATCTGGTTTACTTCTGCGTCCATGTACAATTCTTAGGAAAAATAAAGATCCACTAGGAAGCAACATGCGATGTGAACGGGGGTCATCTTTGTCAGTCTCCACACGCTCTCCATCTTTGTACCACTCAATAATAGGAGTTGGTCTTCCTTCAGCTTTGCAGTTCAAAGTTGTAGGCTCTCCTTTAGAAACAATAACGTCAGATGGATGCTCTACTATTCGTGGAGGAAAGTCTTCCTGGCGAAGACGAGATCCTAATGACAAAGAAAAAATAATCATTTTTAAAACTCATAATTTTCATAAATGAAACAGTCATACGACACTCTGTATGTAAGCATGTCCCACAGAATTCACCAAAGATTAATTCTGAATTCATACAACACACATGTGAACAATATTGTATCTTCCTTATAGATGCTGTATTTATAAAATCATATGCACATTCTACATGCAATGCATTTAAAGTTGGCCTATACAAATAAAGTTCAATTTTGTATTGAAAATTAGATCATTTTTTACTAATTTGAATTATTACATTTGTGGGAGTATTCATTTCCTATGGAAATGAGAAATCGTAAAATGAATTCAACAGATATTTGGGAGAGTAGAAATAATTGCTCTTTTGATAAAGATGAAGATAGTATGTGAAAAATATATTTAGAGTCATATAAACAATGAGTACTGTATTTCCTTCTTCCCTTAAAAGACTAATCATAAAGCAGATCCTTGTACAGCAATAGGTCTATTTTACTCTTTTGAAACTTTATTAGAAATACTTAATTGGCTTTAAAACATTTTATATATATATATATTTAAATATATTGGATTACCAATAGTCCTCTCTATCTAGGATATATATGCCTCGCTACTGATAAACTATTCTCTATGTGTACTGAAGCAACTTCATAGGAGTCTCTCCAGTACAATGGTAGCTCAGTACCCATCATTAATTGGTTCTGGGAAGTGTGATGTGTACCAAAAACGATGAGTACCATTTTTTTCCCATAAAAATATTGTAATGACTCGCAAGGCAGTCGACACCAAGTTGTAACTTGTGTGTTGAGTACCAAATAAATTAAGAGTACTGGGGAAAAAAATCACGTCAAAATGAATTGATTACCTTGGATTAATTTTAAAGCTGTTGAGTACCAAGGTATCACTGTACAATACAATTACCTGAAAACCAATGTGTTTGTAAACATGTTTTGTTTGTGTCCATGTGTCATTCAGAGTTGAGATCAACAGTGTGTTTGCTAGTTTAAATTTGCCAACTAATAAAGAAAAAAATAAATATACTATTCCTAGCTTGAACACCCTTCTTTGAGGAGAGATAAGCACATAAATGTAGTATTTTGGATAATTTCAAAATAGGGATTCCTTCCCTTACAAGCTAAGGCCAAATATATATATTGCTATCTTGTAAGACAATGGTCAATTTAGCAATATATAAAAGGACACAAGTATAGTGCAACACAGAAATATGAAATTTGTAGCAAGAAGCATATTTTCCATTAATATTTTAAATATTGCCTATATTTACTTGCTGACTTAGGAATAACATAATTTATTGTAAAGTGTATTTAAATTTAGATAAACATTTTGTTATGAGATAAATATTTTGTTATGAACCAACTGTCCATCACATTCATAATTGAAAAGAATAAAAGTTTATAAGCCTTACTGCAGTTGTGTGGATTTTTAAAAAAACATATATTGGTTGCATAAAAAACTTTACAAATAAACTAAAGTAAAAAAAAACCCTTTTTACTGAAAAAAGAAAATAAAATTGAAATAATGTTTAAACGTTTTGTATAAACTTGCTACTACTGTCCCATCATCTCATAGCTTGTGTGATGACACGAAAGCAACACAGCCAGAGAACAGATCTAATTCCCTTTTATTGCTCCAACTTTATTGCTCCAACTATGAGAGAGGGCACTGGGCAAAGGCTTGCTTCAAAGAATAGTATGGGCAGAGGGGAAGTTAAATCTCACCGCTCCTTCCCTCTTGGAAGCTTGGAAGTCTTAATCAGCTTTCTTCCAATTGGATTTCACCTGGACTGAACTCCTTCAGTGGCAGCCAGCCAGGGAAGCCTGCAGGTCAGCAGCAGCCACTCAGTAGCCTGCAGGACAGTAGCAGCCAACTCAGTAGAAACTGAGTTAAATAAAGCGATCTGAGCTAAAGCTCCTTACTCGGCAGCCCTGCTCAGTCAGAATAGCAGGCAGACAAGGGAGCAAGTGGAGAGCTCCATGCGAAACCCGCTGAATTTGGGAAACAGGAAATCAGCATTAACGAGCCTGAAGAAGCACTCGGTTCAAAAAAGGCCTGCCTGCCTTGAGAGGTTCGCCTCAGTAAAAAACAGCAATCCAATGCCTGGAGTCGAATGAAATCAGGCTCCAAAATGGCGACCGGCTGTCAAACCACCATCTGTTTGACAGTTGAAGCAAACGGCGGCAGACTTGTCAATTCAAAATGGCAGCCGGCTGTCAAACTGTCAACCGCTTGACAGCTGAAGAAACCAGCGTCAAAAGGCTCTGCAAAAAAACCAAAACAAGAGGCGAAAGCAGCTGTAGTGAGGAGACTCCTGCCACATGTCTGGCAGCCCGCTCTCACACTCAGCTGTAAACAGAAGGAAAAAAATAAACGAACAAAAACAAATTCCAAAATGGCGGCCGACTGTCAAACTGTCAAGTGTTTGACAGTTGAAACGACCGGCCCCCAAACAAAGCTAAGCAAACAGCGAGTTAAAAAGCCAAGGGGGCTGAGGCAGCTTTAAAGGAGAGACTCCTGCCGCGTTTCTGGCAGCCTGCTCTAAAAATGCTGTAAATGAGTAGGAAAAAAATTGTCAAAAAGCACCAGCGATTCACAATATGTCTGATGAGCTACAGACTGAATCAAGAACTGGGGAGGAAGAGGGGCCAATACTCAGTTCAACGATTCAGTCTGAGAGCAACAGGAGCTGAACCAACCCCATGTCTGGATGCTATCTCCAGGGCTCTGGAGAACAGATCTAACTCCCTTTTATTGCTCCAACTTTGCTCCCCAAAGTCCCCACGTTTACTACAAGTTCTGGACCTCTCACACGCACCTTCAGCAGCCTCTGACTGCGAGTAGTCCAGTAAGCCAGGTTAGCCACACAGTAACTAGGGCCAGTAGTCCAATAAGTCAGGTTAGTCAAACAGTAGCCAGAGCAAGAAGTTCAGCAAAGCAGGCAAATCGGACAAGCCCCACAAGACAGAGTACAATAATCTCCAGGCATCAGCAAGTACACAGAGGCTCCACAGATTCAACACTTGTTCCTGACAAATGCCCCTCCCACTGGCATCTCCTTACATCTTAGTCCCCAGGTGTGCCTTGTAAAGGGGGAGCGGGGCACTCTCCCCCCTGGTAGTCAGTTCAGGCTGCTTTGATCTCGCCTTTTTTCTTCTCTTCATGCTCTAGGATCAGGAGGGGGTAGTCTTTGCTCATCACCTGAGCTTTGTCTCTCCTGCTCCTCCCTGTCTACAAGCCTTTCTAATCCTGACAAGCTCTTCCTGGACTGGCTCTGCCCTTCCCCAGTTTTCCCCAAAGCCAATGGAGCCGCCCGCTCAATCTCTGTCGGCTCTTGTTCCAGCTCATCTTCCCCCACAGATTCAGACTCCAATGGGGGCATGACAGCTTGATTATGCAATGTGAACTACATGTACTCAAAAACTTCGAAGTCCAGAATGAAGTGATATGAGTAGTGATGGCTTTGTAAGCTGCACTGGTTGCCAATTTGCTTCACAGTACAATTCAAGTACAATTGAAGTTATTGTTTAATAAAGCTCTACATGGTAAAGAATTTAGTTATTTGAGGGACTGGCTATGTTCCATGGTTCCTGCTCACTAGGTGCCCTTGATTACAAAACATAAATCTTTTGGGACTCAGGAAATTTGTCTTCTTTACAATGGTACCTGCTCTCTGAAATAAGGTGTCCTTGAAATCTTATGGCTCCCCCTTAATGGCAGTTTGCAACATCTTGAAAAACAGACCTGAATGGGTGAATGGACCACCCTTGTTCATGATGCTATATATTTTGACTTTTGTCTGCATTGGTGACTGGTAATTATTATTATTTTTCTAAATAAGTTCTTTATTGAAGAACTATAGGAAGAATAAAAGGAAGAATAAAATTGAATACATAATATAAATAAAATTTACTCATAAGTTGAATGTAAGGTGTCTATCACTAGATTTTACACATGAAATATGTAGCCATACTATATTTTGCTAAACAACAATTTGGTGATTATGCATTTTTTTATGAAATCCCTAATTCATAAAGTGAAAAAGAATCTTTCCGACTGGGAACTGCTTAAAAACACTAATGCACTTTCAGTTTATTTGTAAAAAAATGTATTTGTCTTCTTATATTCATATTTATTGGTAATTGGTTGTAATCTTACAAAGATAGTCAATTTTAATTCATAATATCACTGATTTTATCATTGAAAATTGTAGCATAAACATACGTTCTTTCAAATACATACAATATTTTATTATATATACTAGTCTGAACATTTGTCTGTTTAGTAATTCATTATAAACTTTCTTGGATCAAGTGGTAAGTTTTGTTTGGAGAAAAAAGGGATTATCAGAAAATGATTTCTATTGCTGTAAATATGATGAATGATCACAAAAACAGCTGCCCTATAGCCAGAAAACAATAATGTATAGTAGTAGATATGGTCAGTCACTTTATCTGTCTACAGTATGGGTGTCAAACTCAAGGGTGCTTAGATCTGGCAGGAGGCAGCACTTTCTTCACCTTCTCTTTAGCAGCATTTGCCAACTAGAACTAGGTACCCTCCAAGATCTGGATGGCTGCTGTTCAAAAAAGCCAAAAACATCTGGCTCTTCACCCAGGTCTTTGATGAGAGTGAGCCCCCTCGTATCACTGAGTTTGTCATTTTTATCTTAATCTTTTACCTGTGATTGATTTAATTGTAATTTGCTTTTTATTATTGTGAGCCATCCAGGGTCATTGGGAATTGGGTGGTATATCAATTTTGTAAATTATTACTAATATTAAGTCCTCCTCTAAGGCTGTGTCAGAGGTAGTAACAAAGATTGACACACTGTTGGACAGTTTTAGAGACATCCTGATAAATTGTCAGTTCATTTATGCTCTGTTCCTATACAAAAGAGTCAAGGCCCATAGCAGCTGAGGACTCTACATGTCTTTAATCTCTACATTATGGAATTGAGACTATTTGTGCTAGAAAGAAAATCTCCCTTTGTCTGGAATAGCTGTTTTGAATGCAAAGGGGAAAAAATGTATCTTGAGCCTGTGTCAAATGCCCATCATGACCATGATCGTGCCCACCCAAGTCATGCCCCACCCCACTGGTCCTCTGAGGTTAAACACAACCCTGATGTGGCACTCAATGAAATTGAGTTTGACATCCCTGATCTACCGTATTCAAATTTCTCTCTATATATGCGGTCTACTTAGCTTTTATGTACACAAAATAATTTGATTTGTTTGTTGTTTCAACAAAATCAAGCTGTAGTCTGTTTGCACCATCATTTTGCTTTCACCAATTGTGCTCTACTTTCTGGTTGCATGAGCTTATTAAACAGTGGGTATTATTTCTATCAAAAATCACTTCCTACCATGTTTATAATTCATAATTCCTCATCTGGAATTTTTTTCACCTAAGCAGCAGAGGTGGTATTCGACCAGTTCGCACTGGTTCGGCCAAACCGGTGATGGCAAAAACTGCCGCTTGAGCGAACCGGTGGAACAATTATGGCTACTGGTTCGGCCAAACCAATAACTCAAACCCGCCTCCTGTGTGCGCGTGCTTTCCCTATCCTTCTGCGCATGCGCGCGCGATCAGCTGAGAGGGTGGGGGAGCACACCGATCAGCTGAGAGGGGAGCAAACACATGCAGAGGAGAAATGTTTGCATGCGAGCTTGCGCGCGTGCACATTTGCACAAAATTACCGAACCGATGGCAACCCAGAGAGAAAACCACCACTGGTAAGCAGGTAATGGTACTTAACAGGTGCCATTAGACAGATGTCAACTTATCCCCCAAATGTATTGTCCAATTGTCATGAAATGGATTTTGGATAGTAAAAGACAGAAGCTGTCTGTCATGGATAGATGAACAATAAAAGCAACACAAAAATACACACACTAATAATTTTCAGCTTACAGTATGATGTCTGGTGAAAAATTACATATTTTTAGCATGTGAAAGATGCTTGAACACTTTCCTACACAAATATGTAAATTCAAACTTTAATGTATCAATGTACAACTCTATAACTGAAAAGCTATTTAAAAATTAAAGTTATCCTTTTCTCCTCCACAACACTGAACATTAAGATATGATTAGAGTTTTCTACATATACCAACTATTTCTTCCCACTTGAGATCTAAAAAAGAAACAATTTAAAAGAAACGGCATTTTCTTTTCACCTTGTATTCAAAGATAGCAGATGGCTTGCCTTCGGGGTGACACTAATATGCCTTTCCCTCCAATATTAAAAACATAGGCAACCAAGATTATATGCACTATATTTGACTACTGTTTTGAGTGTCTTATATGATTAAAAAAATTGAAGTTAACATTTCTTCCAAGGAAAAAGTCTTATTTATTACTATCATTGTTCAATATAGTACATTGCCAACAAATTTATTTCCATCATCAACCAATAAAGATATTGAATTACAACTTGTCAGAATGTTTTTTTTTAATGTTTTAGATTTAGATTCATTTGTTTGCTTAATTGCATAACTGAAACTTACACCTATATACGGTACTTCCCTGGAAATCCTATTTCTATTTAATATCCTATTGAATTCCTAATCCTATCCAATATTCTATTAAACCAGTAGGGCTTACTTTTGAATAAATATTTACGGGATTAATTCCAAGTAATCTATATATATAGAAAAGTTTGATCTAATTTCCACATACAACTGTGCAAGCATATGTTTTAACAAGAGCTGCTTAAACTATCAATTATAAAATATATTTTATCCATTTATATAATTAAACTATATGACTGTTACTAATACAGCACAACTGTAATGATGTCCTCTTAGAATTTTACATGTAATAAAACACAAGCATATACTAAATATTATAGCTGTGCCATTATAGGCAAACCACCTTTAGCAAATTTAACACATTTTCATGCTTTTCAGAAGTAAATGTAATTGCATATTTCATGAATAAATAAATGATGATACCATTGTACAGCAAATGACAGTTCAATTTCATAAGAAAGGACAAAAAGTCAGTCACTTGTTTTTCAACAATATACTAGCAAATGGAAATGTTGCCTAAATTACAAATTTGCGCATAACTCAAAATACCATATTCATTACTTATTGACTCTGGTATCATGAACTACATGAAAAATCTGCCTTTTATTGATATTTCATTCACAGTAGCCATGGCTTAGATAAAATCTGTATTTCTACATTTATTCTGGAACCTATACAAATTTTCCTATATCACAGACTTCTTCTCTTTCTATAATTGCTTCCATTTCGCCATTCATGTAAATACAATGATGTGTTATTGCTGGACTATTGTCAGTTTTCTAACACTCTTTTTGCATCAAGATTACATAGAATTCCCTTTTCTTTTCTTTTTCTCATTTTAAAATAATTTTTATTAACTTTCCAATCTTCATATTAACATTTCATATTAACATTTCTTGTGACATCGTTTTCTCTTACATTCATCAATTGTAACTACTTTACATATTCTAATAAAACTGCTAATCTACATCTTATTGTCGGTTTGCAGTTTAATTCTCCTTTTACTTCTACTTCCCTTTTAATCCATTTATACTTGTATAAAATTATATATACATTCCTGTATGCCTCAATTAATACTTCTTACTACACATTCTTTCTAAATATTATCTATTCTTCTATTCTATACTACTTACATATCAACATTATATATACCATTAACTTATACACTTTATATCTCAGCTGTTGATCCCTTCCCTACTTTGTCCCTTTACTTTTTCTTTTACTTAACCAAATATACCATTTGTCCCAGATTTCATAGTATACTGAATCATCTTTCTCTTTTAATTCTAATGTTAATTTGTCTATTTCTGCACATTGTAAATTTTTGTTTTATCACCAATTCTTCCGGTGGAGTATTATTTAGTTTCCAACATTGTGCATAGGATATTTTTTCAGCTGTCAACAAATGTGACAAAATATATCTAGTTTTCCTTTTACATCCTTGCTTTACTATATCTAATAAAAATAATTCTGGTTTAAACTCAATCTACTCTCCTGTTATTTCTTGTATCCATTTCCAGATTGTCCTCCAATATTTTTGGGCTTCTGGGCATAGCCACCACTGATGGTAAAATGTACCATGAGCACTTTTACACTTCCAACACACCGGACTCATCTTGGGAAACATTGCTGCCAATCTAGCTGGTGGAAGGTGCCAGTGGTAGAACATTTTGTACATGTTTTCTTTGTATGCTACTGCTTTTGTTAAGAGTAAGGTTCTGATTCCATATCGAGTCCCATTCTTCTAATTGTATGTTTCTTCCAATATTTTTTGGCCATGCTATCATACAGCCCTTCACCACTTCCTCTTCAAGATTAATTTGTAATAGATATTTATATATTTTGGATATGAATTTTTCATCTGATAGAAGTGTAATTTCTAAATGATAGAAATGAGTCGCTGTACTTTATTCTGCTTTGGTCAAATCTCATCTTGATTACTCTGACCAGTTCTGGGCACCATTCTTTAAGATGGATTCAGAGAAATTAGAATAGGTTCACTGGATGGCAGCAAGGATGACAATAATTCAATGAATGGGATAAAGGAGTTGAGCATGTTTAACCTGAGAAAAGATAACAGAGGTGGTGGAATGAGAGCATTCTTCAAATACTTGAAAGAATACACTACAGTAAAAAGTATGGACTTTTTTCCTGAGTATAGAATAAAACAGGTAGTCCAACTCACAACCACAATTGAGACCAACGCTTATGTTGGTGAGTGAGAAATTTGTTAAGTGAGTTTTGTCCCATTCTACAACTTTCCTTGCCACGTTCCTTAAGTGAATCACTACAGTTGTTAAATTAGTCAGACAGTTGTTAAGTGAATCTAGCTTCCTCGTTGACTTTGCTTGGCAGAAGGTCGCAAAAGGGGACCATGTGGCCCCAGGACGCTGCAATCGTCATAAATGTGAATCAGTTGTCAAGCATCTGAATGTAAATCATGTGATTGCGGAGATGCTGCAATGGTCATAAGTGTGAAAAATTGTCATGTCACTTTTTTCAGTGCCATTGAACTTCAAATGGTCACTAAGCAAACCTGTAAGTTGAGGACTACCTGTATTGGCTGGGGAAGAGTTGTGGAGAGATAGCAATGGCTAGTTGGAGCTCAAAAGTCAGGAAATGGGTGGGGACAAAAATTCTAGCCAATGGAAAAAAGGCTATCAAATTATTTTCAGAACTGCAGCAATTCAAATAAAAGAGAACAGTCAATTGGAGCAAAATCAAAAATAAATAAGGTTACTTCCCCAAAACATATCATGTTGTGAAATCAATAAGATGCAGGGCTGTCCTGAACTATAACTCCTGATGTGAGAATATGATTCTAAGACGTTCCATACTGACATTAGAGAAGTAATAAAACAAACAGGTATATCTAAGAATTCTCTCAGAGGAACGTTTCACAGACTTCCAAACATTACTTCAGTTGTGAAGCATGCATTTCTTCCTCCCACTTCATCTCCCTACTCTCCCATTTCCTTATTTTGAAATCTCTTCTACTTTCTTGATGTATTACGGTAGAAAAAGAGTTTCCTAAGCTGTTTTTTTCAAATGTGTTCTGAGCTTGTATAGTTTCACATCTGAAAATTATTTCAATCATATCGCCATCATGATTATAGGGATCCCTTAAGAGCCCCAGGCCTGTTGATAACAACTAAATTTTGAGGGACTTCTGGAAGGTTGGCAAAGATGGCACTAATCTTACCTCAAGATGGGATGGGAATGATGTTTTACAAGGTGGGTACCATGGCAGAAAAGGCTTGTCTCCTGGCTCCCATAATGTTCCTTGCCTATAGAACCCACAACATACCACTTCTGGTAGTTCGGATGAGCTGGGCTGATATAACTGGGAAGAGGTTATCCCTCAGATAACAAAGAAAATAAGAAAAGGAAAATGTAACAGGGAACAATAGGCACACAAGTACTAACACATGTCCGCTAATCAACTTCTTAAATATGGAGTGAGATCCACAGAAGTTAAAATTAAAACTATGGAAGTTAATGGCTGTGGCAACTGAATCAGGTAAGTTATTTCAAACTTTGACAATTCTGTTACAAAAATATTTTTTTACAATCAAGTTTAGAGCAGTTTACATTAAGTTTAAAGCAGTTGTTTGCTTGTGTTACATTACGATTAAGACTAAAAAAAGTCACAGGTAAAGTATTATTATGTATATACAATGTTGTATGCAATATCTAACTCTGACCACAAGCATCGCAGTTCTCTCTAAACTATTCAAACCAAGAATTTCAAGCCTAGTATCATAAGGTATTCTATTATAGACAGAAGAATGCAAGACTTTTTTTTGTAAAGTCGCTCGATTGTATTTCATTTCATTTTCATTTTATTAAATTTATAGCCCGCCCCATCTCCACAAGGGACTCGGGGCGGGTAACAAGCA
>JAOYMU010000274.1:36732318-36745073 GCA_025802295.1 Psammodynastes pulverulentus
AGGGAACAATACAGCCAACCAAACAGTTTTCAGCAACCAAGCTCCACCCTCCCACACCAGTATTTATAGAGAAACAGCAGCCCAGACCTTGCTTTACTTGCAGAGCACGAAGCCGGAAGCTCCAGCCTGAAGATGATGAGTGAGACCTCATTGAAACATCGCCAAGACACCTTCAATTTTACATGGGACAAGACCCGAATATGCCAAAACTACAAATATATATATAAAATTTTCTAATCTGTAACTCAATTCTTTCAATTATTAATTGTTTTTCCAGTAAGAGTAAAATATTAATCTATATATATCAAAAATTCTAATGTATAAGTAATTTCTTCCAGAAGTTAACAGCTCCTTCAGTACTTTCTCTAATACCAATCCTTGGTCTTTATCTTCTCCTCACTCCAATCTTTCTGATCGTTCCGCTCTCTGCAAATCACACCAAGTCCAACTGCATCAGCCTCTCTGTTGTTTCACTTTCACCAACGCGCTTCCGATCGGCTGCCCACAATTCAAATCTTTCAATCCTCCAAATCTTCTATTCTTCTCACTCTTGCCTACAATATTCACACTTATTTCTCTTTTGTATCCCATTCGATTGCCTCCTTGCCCCTCCACTCTCCTTTCTCCAATACACAGGCAGCACTTTCACTTCCTGTCTTGTTCTTGTTTCCGCTGAGTCGCCGCATTCTGTCAGACCTCAGCCACTCTTTTTAGCCTCCTGAACTTGCCTTCTCAGTCTGCGGTTCACCTTCTCTTCTTATCAATTTTCTCCACCGTCCCTTCTTGTTAATCCAGATCCTTTCACTCGATATCACGTAATGTTGCCAATTCTTCTTGCCCCTCTCTGCTGGGCAGTCGTGACTTCAGGTCCACCATTAAAAAGAATGGTGGATGCTTAACGCTGAAGATTAAGGGGCTTTCCCACTGCTATAGCGGGCGTTCGCCCTCCGCCTTGCTATTCCTTGGGTTCCCCTCTTTTTCCACCCATTCCTACAGAACTTGATGTATCCCGGTTGATTCTTCAAATGTGTAAAATCCAAGGTAGAGACCAGAGCCCCAGTCTTTTCCCTCTGTCTTGTCATGACGTCACCACCGGAAGCCAGAATTCCATTTTCTTAATGGTAGAGAGCACACTGACTAATTCTGTCAATACTTAGTGCTAATTAGACAGTATGTGCAAGCACTGATATTTCCTCCTACTTCATCCAGTCTATCAAGGCTGGCAGCTATGAAGAATGTTTTTCATAACAAGCTGAATAAAAATTTGAAGGAACTAGTTTTGTGTCTCACTGGAGTTCTTAATAAACATTCCAGCAACAAATTTCATTTCATTAAGCAGAACGATGTACTTCTATAACTGTCTGGTTTGGTACAGCAACTAAACAGAACAGGTACAGACTCCAACAAATAGTTAGGACTGCAGAAAAAGCAACCACAACCAGCCTGCCTTCCATCGAGACCTGTATATTGTGCAGATCAGAAGGAAGGCTGAGAAAATAACTAGAGAGCCATCACATCCTGGACATAAATTGTTATAGCTCATTCCTGCAGGATACCACTATAGGGCATTGCATGCCGAAACAAACAGATATAGGGACATTTTTCTCCTTCGTGCCATTACTCTGCTGAATACCTAATCCTCACAATACTGTCTTAGGTCTTAATGTATTCACTCATGTTGTAGTATCATTACCCTTCTCATATCATCTACTACCTTCTCTTCTAAGTATCATTTTTATGATTATTATTAATCTGTTGCTTGCATGTACACGGAGAGCTTCTGCACCAGAGATAAATTCATTGTATGTCTAATCACACCTGGCCTAATAATGTATTCTATTCATTAAAGTTCATTAAAGACTGAAAATAGTTTCACATAACATGTCTATATTTTGGAATATTTGTATTTTTTGTGGCTCGCTAACAGAATACATTTCACAATCATTTTTTATTCTTTATGTAGTCATTAATGCACAGCAAAATTTCACAACCAGACGTGATGCCTGATACTGTTGTAACGAAATTCCTTTAACTTACATTTTGCACAGTGTATGCAGTGTCTGATTTTAAAAATATCATTTTGTTCATCTACAATGAGAAAATAATGAGGTGATAAGAATTCAAGTAATCTATAAATTATATAATTTTACATGGTAATTGTGAATGAGTTCTAAAAGCAACAGTACGCAAGTGAAAAGAATATACCAGAAAAACATGTTACTATTTTAGATCATAAATGTTAACTGACCAGTTATTTTCAGTAAGCATAATGTATCTTGTTACAAAAAAAATGAAATGTCCGTAATTCACTTAAACTAAATGCAACAGAATTTAAAAATATGAAGTGCAAACAGTTAATATTATAATAGACTATTATTCACTGTATCATAAAAGTAACTTGCTGGCATTTTAAAAATATGGGTCCACTTTTAATATTAAACTATTTTAATTCAAGTTTTTTTTACATTTTGGCATATTACTATATCAGCATTACCTTGTTCAACTGCGATGTAATTTGTATTTTCTGAAAACAATATTTCAGGTCCTAAAATAATACAATTTCTATAGTGATCAAAATAATACAGAAATAAACAGATATTTAGTAATGTAATTAATCCTTCAAAAATCTGATTATGATTTCATGAAGGAATGTTTTAAATAGCAGTTTAATTTGTAATAATCTAGGATTCTTTAAAAACTCATTAAAATGATAGAAATTCTTGCATTGTTCACAGATGGCTTCATTTATTTTATCCATTTAACATAGGAAAAAGCTAATAGACTTAGTACTGTATATTCTATATGTACACAATGGAACAATTTAAATGAGGAAAAAATGGAGGCTAGGGAAAGCAGTTGCTATGCATACATAAAATGCTTTTGTGAAGATCTAAAAGCAAAAAGAACACATATGGAAAGGGGGAAGAAGTCAAAGTTATAAAGAAACATATAAATAGTGGGGAATCACAGGAGGATACAATAGAGGATACAATAGTAGGATATAGTCAACAAGAATGTTCACAGTTGACCCTTTGGGATGCTTTATTTTGGCTTCCTATATTGAGCAGGGAATGGTTATTAGCTTAAATGTATCAATTTCATGATTCTTTGTGTTGGAGAGGAGAACCCCAAATATTTCAGGAATACATGCCTCTTACATATTGCATATATTCAAGTACTTTTGAAATTCATGTGAGTTTTATTGTTTTGGAATACTTTTTTCTGTATGCTTTTGTGTTTTTAATTTTAGCAGTGATTTTATATGCTGCCCGAGGTTGTCTTATATTGGGTAGCCTTATAAATTTAATAAAAAGTGAAATAATTTTAGAGCTTTCCAAATTTAATATTCATACTTCAATATACTGCTTAAAGAATCAATTAGAAATTCAGTTATGCTGATGTCATTCAGTCTGAGAATTAGGATAGACCAGTACATTCAACATACATTTCAGAAATCATAAATACAATATTGTCAAACACTAGCATGTTTATGCACACAATATTCTTGTTTTTTACCATAAGAAAAAAACTACCAATTCATAAAGTGATTAATATATTTGGTGATAAAAACAACACATTAACAGTTGAATATATGTAACAGCTTATTAAAATAGCATTAAGGGCAATTATTACTTGGAATTTCTATTATCTTGATTAGGACATTAAAATAACACATTAAATAGCTACAAATCTGGAATTGAAGAAAAAATATTGTAAAACAAAGCCTAGTAAATTTATTGGGTGCCAAAATCAGGGTTAAAAAACTTACGTAAGATTAATATATGTAGTTAGCACAACTAGAAAGACATTCCTATGTCTTGGCATAATCACAAATCTTTAACATAGAAAGCCTAGGGGTGAGATTTTTTTCTCCTCTGTAACTAACTTAATGAATGAAGTACTAATTAACATTATGGCATTGATAAATGGAGAGAGAGATTAGAGATGTACTTGATAAGTCAGTCTTTCCCAGATGGACTGTCAAAGCCACATTAATTCCTATCTCATTGGAGCATCTGCTTCTCCCATAATCCCCTGCCCCTTGGTATAACGAACACAAACTGTTGTGACTCAATTCGATTTATATCAATCTAATTTCTTTTAATCCAATTTGTATTCCAATCTACTTCCTTCTAATCACTTAAATCTTCAGCCCCCATCTGGTAAATTTTCTCTCAAAATTAACGGAGCAGATGCCTCTACAATTGTCTTCCACAGTCAGGCTAATCATGGCCTAGCTGGGACCTACAGAATATTCTCAATTGATACGTGACTTCCAGTTCTTGTTATAAATATGGTGTTGCAAGAAGACCATTTTGCTTAATAGGCTCTCCTCATAAAATTTAAATAGGAAAATAACTGGAAACTTAAAATGTGGAAGCAGAAAAAATAAGGAAAGAGATCCATCCTAGTATTTCTTGTAATTTTTATTGGAAATCACAAACATAAAATGGACAACACAAATAGCTTTACAAAACTTTGAATGACATTGCCACTAAAGTAATGAAATTACTTGGATAGCTTTTGAAGATTATGAAAGAAAGCACAATAGATTCAAATAAAAAGACACAAATGTACAATTTTTGAATCATATTTAAACACTAGCAGGGTACCCGTGCTGCACTATGAAACTATGTGATTGGGCAAGCTTTTGGGGAGGAAAATAAGGGGAAAAAGTCTGTCTCTGCCCACCAGCATCCATCGGTATTCTCTGGCTAGCATCCTGTCAATGTGTGAGAGAGTTGAGGGGTGTTTGGAAACTGAAACTGTATTGCTGTGTGAGCAAGAAGGAGACAACAAGGAGCCTGGGCATGGCTTAGCTCAACTGCAGTTGGAACATAGTTATTCTCAGATGGGGAAGGGGAGTAGAACTCCTTAGCATCAGAGTGTGTTAATAACAATATAGGAAATACTAATGTTCTGATGGTCATTTCGAAAAATCCTTGCTTAGCGAGTACCTAGAAGCCAAGAGGAACATACATGTCAAATTTCAAGTTTGTAGGCTTTATCGTTCTGGAGATTTTGTGATGATGCATGAGTGGTATTTTGCTTTTATATATAGAAATTATTATATAACATAACATTTTCACTTATTTCTTCAAGATTGCTGATTATATATCTTACCTTTTTCTGAATATCTTGAAATTTGTGCATGTTAACTATTATTTTGGTAACAGAACAACAAAATAAGCCAGATTGGTAAGCCTTCCATGATTAGTCAATGATTCCCAATTACAGCTGCTTATATGCTTATTCTCACATTTAGAATTATTATTATTATTATTATTATTATTATTAGATTTATATCCCGCCCCTCTCCACAATGGACTCGGGGCGGTTAACAATCAAAAGAAAAGAAACACACATGAAATAAATACAGTAAAAATACAAAACACCTTTAAAATAAAACCTAAAAAAAAAATTAAAAAAAAAAATCTTCCAGTTCAGGAAAATGCAACTTTACAGAGATATTCAATTCCTATATAGGGACTCTTTACATAAAGTGTCCCTGTCTTTTCAGAACACAGTTCCAAATTTCTTTAACAAGTCCAAAGATTTTATCGGTCTCATTCAATTCAAATAACTGTGATAAAAAGAGCTAGATATCTTCAATATGCAAATGGCACTTCATCCATTTCCTCAAATTATTTTCCTCAGTATTAAAAAGCATGCTTCTCTAGCATTATGTACATGAATTATTAATTATTTGTTTGCTTAATATGCTTCCCCTAAACTAATTTTTCATCATCAGTTGAAATCCCCAGCTTATAACCAAGTGGAATTTAAGTCATTTGTTTTGTTTTTTTCAGTTTTCAGTTTAAATTCTTATATTAAGCAACACATTATTCTTGTTTCCAAACCAATATGCTGCTTCATTCTGTAATCTTGCTAAAAGTTTTACTGCAGTGTCACATAATTGGATTAACAAGTATTCACGTGGAAAGACGGAATACACAGCATTCCAATAATAATTCATGTGCAGAAAATTGGCAGCAAACCAGGCAAGTAAAATTCATGTTGAATATTTCAGATTATTTAACACCTTACAGAATTTCTTTGGCATTTACATGTGCTTATCTCTGTACTGCACATGTGCTACAGTCTCACTTCAAGCCTTTTTTTCCAACGAAATGTTCTTAAATTAAATATTATTTGAAAACTTACTTATAATTGAGTATCTAAGAAATACAGTATTTTCCCCAGTTTTTAGCACATAACTTTGAGGACAGAAAAATAAAACAATAAATATCTACGAATATTATGCTAAAAGCAGAATATTACTTTATGAACTGTATATTTACTATGGACTGAGAATATTTTTGTCCCCATCTTCTTTCTCAAAATTAACCTTTTATGCTATTTCTAGCTGCTGCTTGCAGTGACAGGTGGTCTAGATTTTCTACTTAGAAATCTGGTCACCCTGTATTTGTAACACCTCTCCAGTTAGTGTCATCTGTGAATTTAATTAACATGCAGTTTACCCGCTTGTGTAGATTATTAGTGAAGATGTTAAATAAAACAGAACCCAAACAAAATCCCTGCATCAAAGCAACTGACACTTTTTTTCCCAATTCTACTCCCTATCATTACTTTCTATTTTTAGCTTTAAACTAGGTGTTACTGTCTGGTAATACAAGAACAAAGTCAATTTGCATTAATCATTTACACAAAGATTAATGGTACTTAGCATTAGATTCTGGCAGTAATAGTAGCAAGCTTATCCATGTATCTTTTAAAAATCTAAACCAAAATAAAACATTTCTATTTTGTGACTCTTAATCCCCCAAGTCATTCCTACTTATTTATTGGCTTACAACTTGCTACATTATTAGAATATGAAATCTAGAAAATAATTGCTTCCAAGTGTTAATGAAATAGGCAAGAATTAATGTGTTTTAACAGAAATATTTTTAAACTAAAAGATAAAGTTAGATTTAATAACTTTAATTGTTGCCAAAATACATTTTGAACAGTTTGTTCCTCTCCTTCCCTCCCTCTCCTTCTTCCTTTTCTTCTAGCACAGGAGTGTCAAACTTGTGGGCCACGAGCTGGATGCATCACACACTGGCCATGCCCATGCCCGTTTAGCAAAGGGAAAAGTTGCAATACATTACATGACATAATGACGACGCATGTTTGACACCCCCTGCTCTAGGACAAGATAACATTCAGAAGCAGATCACATGCCTTTAATTTACTGAAGTTTAATAAGGATAAGGGTAAAGTACAATAAGACTTGCAAGATTGTTATGGCAATAAAAGCAATATTAGCTTTTACTACATTTCAATAATGCTGTGATGTAGATCAGTGCTCCCCAACCTTTTTATCGCCGCGGACTGGTAAACGTTTTATAATTTTTCACTGGCCCGCTTGTTTTGATTTAATAATTTTAATTGTATTTAAACATGCCTTCAAAATAAAATACAGCTACACTAGAAGACCTCCAAGGTCCCTTCTAATTCTGTTTGGTTTCAATAGAATAACGAGAGTTGTTATTCTGGTCGGTTCTGAAATCCAATTCCCAACCTTGGAAGATGCTCTCTGGGAATCCACTTCGGGGCCACCTCCCGATCCTCAGCGCCTGGAAGGGATGGGGGGAGGGGGAGACAAGACCGGCGAGGGAAACTGATCGGCTCTAGGAGAGGGAAGCGGGCTTTCCGCGCAAAAGCCAGAGACTGAGGGAGGCAGCCCGGAGAAGCCTCTCGCACCAGCCGCGCGCAGAGGCAGAAGATCCGGGAAGGAGGGGGGATCGCTGCACCCCAGAGATCCTTCCCCTCTAGCTCCGGGCATGTGTGCATGCCTCTTGCACCACCCCCCCTCCGGCTCCCCCTCTCTGGGTGTGCAAGGTGCGCGTGCATGCGTGCGTGTGTCTCTCCCTCTTCTTGCCTCGCTCGCCCACTTTGCAACGATGTCTGTGCGCCTCCCCCCGGATTGCCTTCCGAGCAGGCACTGAAGAGGGACGATTGCCGCCGCCGCCGCTCCTCCTCCTCCTCTTCCTCCTCCCCCTGTGGCAGGGGTCCCTGGCTCGCCTGCCTGCCCCCCCGCCTCTCATCGCCTCGACCACCCAGCCTCTAAAGTTCCTCAGGCGGCCCGGTACCGTTTGATCCACGGACCGGTACCGGTCCGCGGCCCAGGGGTTAGGGAACACTGCTATAACCATTTTACAGCAGGTGAAGTGATCTCTTTAAGGAACAGAAGGCACGAAAGTAAAGAATATAGAATCTTCTCAGTAGCTAAGACTATCTTCTCACAGCCCTTTATTTCAGCCATTTTTCTCTCAGCTAAAGGCCTGATACTTGATATTAGCCAAATAACCCAGTTTCTCTTTTTTGTGTGCATCCTTTGCTCCTTAAATGAGATCTCATATAGTTAGAATAGATCTTGTTTTAAAGGTTGACTATAGAATTTAGGATCATTGCAGGCATTGTAATTCTAATATGATTTACTGGCAAGATCTAATACATGTATCTTCTTAGCAGAACTAACACAAGACTGCAGTAGAGTTGGGAGGTTTCCCCTGGGGCACTAGAAACAATATGGGAAAAAAACTGAAACCTACATTCTGCTTAATAGAACATGCAGTTTATTCACCTGACTAATGTCATAATAAATTATTTAGCTTATCCATGATTATTAAATTTAACTGCTATAGCAAATACGGATTATGTTTTACTTCTTGCATTATCTCATGTATCCTTTGAGCAGAAGACTGAGTTAAATATGCTTGTACTATAGTAGCTATGTTCATGAGTCTACATATGATATGTGTGCATATCAAATATTTAAAAAAAACTTGTGACTGAAACAGAAGAAATATCTTCCCAACAGAAGAGAACATCTTTAGCTCAAGGTTAAAATATGAAGTCCTTAGTGGTGTCTGAGCTGTTTGCTTGCAAATGTCTCCTTGCCCAACTAGTGTGAATGAGTATGGGGCTTGCTATCTGTTTATAGATAATAGTTTGCCTGGTAGGAGTGTGGTTTTCTTCTTGGTGGTTCCTTGACTGGAAAAGAATTTCTTTCCTTAGGAATGGAGTTGCCAGTCCCAATCAGGAACCTTAAAAAATGAGGACTATTTGTATTGTCTCTAATCAACACTCTTGCTGCTTAGTGCAAATGCGTTTGAGAGTTGAAACAAGCAATTGCATTGGTCTTATCGTTTTCAGAAAAAAAATTGCCTGCTAAGCCTCAGATTCTTAAATTTTGAGGCACAGCTCATGATAGTTCATCCTATGTTGAGATCAAGCCAGAAAAATCTGAGATGTTGACAAAGTTCCACTAATAATACATTCCTTAAAACAGGGTTGTCAAAATTGCATCATCACATTATACATCACATGATGTAGCATGACTTTTTCTCCTTTGCTAAAACAGGGTGGGCATGGCCAGCATGTGATGCATCTGGCCCTCGGGCCACGAGTTGCCTTAGAACAACTCTATGCTATTTGTAGGATGAAATTACATTTCTTGCAAATCAGCTCAGCAGAGACATTAACAGATAACCCTATTTAAAGGGTCTCATCAAAATCTCATGAAATACAAGCATATACACATACATAGTGGCTAGTTGGACTTTTTCTCAAGTGGTACACAGTAATGGAGGGTTTAATTTAATACTATTGAAAAGGAGAATTATAAAAATAGAAGGCTCAATCAAATGCTAGTAAGTCAGGAATATAAGCCAAATTAGAGCATTCTGTGTCCCTGAGAGGAAATTTCAAAGGTCTCACTTATTCATACTTAATTTTAATATACACCATACCTTAGCAGGCAATGCCCGCTGCTGCAACATTCTGACCAATAAATAATACAGGGCAAGAAGGAAAAAAGGATTCAAAGCCACTGGCCAGTTTAGATGAGGATGAATGTGCAGTTTCCAAGGTGCTGTAATGTTTGTCTTAATAAGTGGTACTATGCCCACGATCCTAGAGAAAAAGACAGTAGAAGAAAATCTGCAGAGATTTATTTTTTTTATAAAAATGAAAAAAGAATAGTGCCACAATATATTAGTCCACTAATATATCATCATTACATAATAACAGCAGCATCAATTCAGCTTTCTTAACAGGTCAATGCAATAGTGCAACAATAAGTCATAACACACAATTTTTACTATCATTTGGCTTGTTTACTTCCAACATGGTTAAAACATAGTGGCTTTGTAATATGAATAATGCACAGATTAAAGGATTACAGTTCTGGACCGCCATCTTTAGCAAAAAGAGAAAATCACAAAATGTTCTTCAGAACTATGCAATATGTTATCTTTTTTTTCTTTTTGATGCTCCAGTTTATTTTTTGCAAAGATTTAAAATAAAACAGAATAAAAAACTCAGATTCATAGATGTTGGAGGAATGGATCCAAGGGAACTAATTCCTCAACCTAATTTAATCCTAACCAGCTGATCACGTGTATCATGTTGATACATGGCATTAAGGATTTTTTCCGTGTCTTCTTTGCTCATCATTCTATATGATCTTTTTCTCAGAGATTGTTAATCTGGCTCAAATTGTTCTCTTTCTTCCCAGGCATACAAAACAGAACACAAGTCCTTGGACTCCCTTCCTGGTAGGTTATAGCAATGTAGATGCTAGGCTTTGCCCCATGCATATGTAGAACAAGAACAGAAATGTCCTTGAACAAGTGATTGAAAAAGTGTGACATAAACAAGAGCTTAGCCTGAGAAGGGAAGAGGGAGTCAGAAGAAACTCAAAATTGCCTAGCTTTGATTCTCTTGCATAAAAGAGGGAGTGTAAAGGAAACAGTGTCAGATTTCTCTTATTATATCTTGTAATAAAAAAAAATAAGAGTTCTGATAGACTTTTTCCCGATTTGAATTGCTTGAAAAGAATAGCTTTAATCTTGAAAACCTGTCTCTCCCTCTACCTCTTCCAAGTGATGCCCAAGAAAATAAAAACAGAGCAATCTTGAGTTTCTTTCTCACTTCTTCCTCCCTTCCCAGGCTAAGCTGGAGTTACCATAATGGTTGCCAAATACTATTTTCAGAGCCATCTTCAAACTTAACATTCTACTGTATCATCTGTTAGTTAACTTTCTATTGTAATTACTACACCTGCCTAGCTAATCATTGCTCATATTAGATTCCTGCTCTCAGGAATACATAATGTATACATCAACCTCAAATAAAACACAATTTTAAAAAGGAAACGTCCTTGAATCTGCAAGTTCTACTGCCTCAGTTTATTTCAGGCTTTTGAGTGCATCTGGTGGATTTAATTTTCCCAAATTCCCTGTCAAGTATAGCAAAACTTCAGAATTTAATGCAAGAAAGTTGGTAACATCTGTTCTGCTTCAAAATTCAACAAAATATGTATAATATTTTCCTCTGAGTAGAATCACTTCAAATAATAATTTGTGAGTACATAAATGTGAATGAGCAAAGCTATAATCTTAACTATTATGGTACTTAGAATGATTCTGCAAGTAATTTAGATGCACATGTACATAGGAAGCACTGAGAACTGGTAGCTTTTCCTAGGATAAGGATCTCAAAGCACCTAGTTTTATTTTTCTTCTCATTTTCATTTTCCTAAATCTAAAAATAAACAGAAATAATAATAAAATAAACAAAATAAAAAATTCAGAATTATTTTGTATGCTATATGCTCTGTACTTCTTCAACTCAAGTCATTTTTTCCAGTGGCAAACTACAACCAGGATTTGAAGTGAGTGATATGGTGAATACAACATATTATTACCTTCTACCAAGATGATTCTGATAATCAAATTTAAATAAAATAAACACAGTCAATTGTGGTTTCACCTTCATGTTTTCTCATCTGTAAGATTTGTTTTTACCTGACATAAATGATTTCTGAAGATATAAGGTCTTGGAAATATGGCAGTTGGTACAAGTAAAGCACAATGATGTGTCCCGTGGAAAATATTGCAAGAAAAACACACAAACTATTGAAGAAAACTGGGCTGATTGGACAATTCCAGGACCACCAGGTACACAATCCCAGGAAGATAAAGAAATAAACTGCTGAGCATGCAGAAGGTAGAATTATACCTAGGGATAAGGAAATATGATTTTCTTGGTTATAAGGTCCAGTTTATACCATTGGAAAACCATCAAAAAATTAAGAACACATCCATAGAAATAAAAGCTCTCGGATGTAATAAGTAAAAAATAATAATAAAATAAAATGGAATGGAATAGAGATAATCCTCATATACAGTACCAATAGTCTCATTTAATGACCATTCAAAGTTATGATGGTGTAAAAAAAACAATTCTCACATTTACATCCATTGTCTATGGAAATTTTCAATCAGGTCATGGTTGTCACAAAATGTTTTTCAAAAAGCAGTTGGAATTTATTAGTTTTTTTCTCATCCAAGAAATATCTGAAAAACTGAAAAGGCTTCTTGGATGAAAAGCTATTTTTTTTCTTTAAAAAAAGCCAGGGAAGTCTAGTTGTCTTAGAAAAGCACCTTGGGATATAAATCCATTACAGAATCCTAGACTTAAAGTAACTTTAGACTTAGAATAACTTTATTGTCACTTTGAATGTACACTAATTGGCATACATTAAAATGAAATTTCATTGCATACAGCTCTCAAAGGATCTCCACCTCCAATATGCACTACAAGCACATGACTAAATAAATAAATAAATAAATACAAAATTATGCATATATCCACATATATTATATGACATGGAGAAACAACACAATCTAGTTTGGATGTATACATTTACATGTCGAGAAAAACACTTCTTGTGAGTTTAC
>JAOYMU010000274.1:36773913-36785759 GCA_025802295.1 Psammodynastes pulverulentus
CAAGCTACAGTACATTTTCTCTTACTACGCTAAAAAGTAGCAGTAGGCCTAAAGTCACATACTAAGATTCATGGCTGGAATACTGTTTAGCTCTAAACTTATTTTATACAAGTGGCAAAACAACACGTGTTTTGGTTTTAGATGGAAATTTCATGACTGTTAAGACCTGAAGTAAATAAAATCCTTCCTAAAGGCAAAACAAACATGAATATAACCAGAGAGACTAGCATTGTGAAATTATATACTTTGCCTAGTATAATGTGTTATTTAGTAATAAACAGTCATACCTACTGTATACGTTGCGGTCATTTTAATAATTTTGACATTTTTCCATGGTAATAATATATTGCCATAGTCTTGTTTCAAGAGGTTCCTGATTTATGGAAAGGTCAGCTCATATATATTTGTTCTAGTAGTACAACTGCAAATTTAACAGTGTTAGATTAGCTCTACCAGTGGACTTAGATTTCTGTCACTGTATGGTATTTTCTTCCAGTATGGTGCTGTCAACACTGTTGTCATCAGTTGTTACATATCAGTGTATTATTAGAAATATTATTTGTAGAATTCATATATTAGTTTTGATTGAGGACAGTCTTGTCTGCTTTCAACAAGCATATTACATTTTGCATTGTTTCATGCTTTCAGATTAGAATTGATGTGTTTCCCATATAATTTTTCATTGTCAATCTAATTCACTTTTCCTTTCAATTTTTCATATCAATGCATGATTTATCCTATTAAAATTGTAATGCTAAAACAATTGAAATAATAGAATGTGCTTAAGGTCTACTACTTATTTTGCACTACTAGAACTATTTACATTTAAAGAAAATGCTGAAAATGAAGAATCATATTGTTATAAGTATGTATACTAAAGGCTTTTGCAACAAAAGAGTAAAATCACAAGATTTTCAATACTATGAATCTATTGTACATTATTTTATAGAACTGGAAAAATTGTGTATAGTAAATAAGAGTGTCAATGCAATGCAGAGTTTAAATGTAGCAGATGTTCCTCTACAATGCAGCTACTTGGTTGTGCTTTCAGTGTAGTATACTACACTTAGACATTATGTGTTGAATTGTCTCTGAGGACTCTCTGCACAATCTGCATCTCAGTCCAGTCTAGTCTGGTAGACCCCTGCCTCTATAGATTTTCTGTTTCATATCTGTTCTGGTAGGATTTCCCAATGTCTACCATTTCACTTATCTGTATTTATGGTACATCCCATCCAGGGTCTTGTCTTCCTCCACTTAATCTTCATCCCATGTCTGCTGCTGCTTCAGGCATTCTCTCAGCAGCTCATCTTTGAGTGCAGTATTACTGATGTAGGCCTGTATGTTTTGGGTTTAGTCCAGGACAGTAGTTTTGATGCTCACCAGAATCCACCTCCTTTCTTACTGGCTATTGTAGAGGCTCTGGATTTTGGACTTGGAGTGGAAATCTCCCACATTATAAAGAGCTTCCAGATCTTCTCATATCAGCAGCGTCCATATTTTCCTTTCATCATATCATTGTACTGGCAGGGCATTTGATGACTGGCAGGACATAAATATTGATGGTGTGGATCTTGTTCTTCCAAATGAGCTGACTTTTCAGTTTTATATTTTGATGGTAATTGGATGTTGCTGTCTTCGTTGCCTCTTCATCGTGATTCTCATGTGACTGAATTACCTGAGTTACCTTGTATCTCTGCTATGAGGCGTTGGTAATTTCACCTCATCACTCTTAATTACTTTCTCTTTCTTAACTATTATTTGGCCATACTTCTCCAGTCCATATAATTTTCCAGTTTTAATCCATTCTTTTGATTAGATAGCTGCAGAGTTCAAGCTTGTGCAGAACAGCAGTTGAGACAGTGCATCACCTTGATATATGACTTACTTGAAGCAACTTGTGTGAAATGTTTTGAATTGACTTCCAGTGTTGTCTTCCACAATCCCATTGAGTTATTGAGGAAGAACCTTAGTGTCTATTGACTTTGTGTAGTACAAGGAAGGGGGAAAGGGATGGAGGAAGGAAGGAAGATTTCTTATGCTTACTGCCAGCTTCCCATAAGAGGAAGCTGGCAGGAAGTCAAAAGTCACTCCCACTCCCACTGATTTTTTGCCTGCCCCTGGTCATTATGTTTCTCTGTTTAATTAAGCAAATACCTCTGAAATGATGGCCCAACAAGTTACAGATTGTCTAGTTGATACTAAAATTAAAGAAATTAACTCTAGAAATAATCAGCACACTTATAACCATTTAAATAAGTACTGGGAAACTAATCTTGCATTGTAAAAATATGATTTTGTATTTCTAAATGACAGATTAATTTTTATATTTAATCTATTTTAAGCAATTTGATAAGCATTAAAAAGAAAAAACAAACTTACGTGTGTGTCATTGCTCAGACAGTAAATCAAAACAAAATGGGTTTTAATTCTGTTAATTCTGTTTTATTCACATATGCAGATTCAGCATTCAATTACTTTATCTCTTCTTTCAAGTATATTTCAATATCAGAAATGTGTTCTTGATTCTGAGGGCAACCATCCTCTAAATATAATGGTAATGAAACATTTTTCTACTGATTATTCCAGAGTGCACTCTGAAATGTGAATCCAAGTCAGGTAGTCACTGTATAGATTTAATTTTTAGTCCTCATCCTCATGTGCTCAAAATAATCTTATTTAAAAAGGTCCATTTAAATAAATGAATTAGATATAATGAGAAGCAAAATATTGCTGTCTTGTATCCATACTAGCAGCATTGGTCTCATTTTCAAATCAAATGGAGAGTAGAAGCATTTAAAATGATTCCTAATTCAGCATTGAACTTTTAAGGGTAAAGTAACTGTTTTAATTTTCTATAATACAGGTAATATACAATTTACAACCACAATTGACCCCAAGATACTTGTTGCTAAGCAAGACAATGGTTAAGTGAATTTTACCCCATTTTATGACTTTTCCTGCCACAGTTGTTAAGTGAACCACTGCAGTTGTTAAGTTAGTAACATTTTTGTTAAGTGAATCTGACTTCCCTATTGATTTTGCTTGTCAAAAAATTGCAAAACATGATTACATGACCCTGGGACATTTCAATCATCATAATTCTGTTGTATGAATTGTTGCAAGTTGAGGACTACTTGCATATTTTTATGTTTTTCATAAATAAGACATTTGTATTATTTTGAAAGGTGTAAGAATATGTTGCTTTCTAAGGCATTTACATGGCTTATTAACTATATTTTATATATAAGCTGTAATAAAAAGAAACAAAGGTAGTTTATGCAAAAAAAAATCTTATACAAAAGATTTTAGTTTCATCAAAGTGGAAGCTAAGGTCCTTATTTTTTTCTTTTTCATCGATCTGAAGGTACAGTACTGAAATAATTGTAACTGACAAATAAAGGAAAAGTGGCAAAGCAACCAAAGACCAGGTTCACATATGCCATTACTTTTATTATCATGCAATGTAGAAAAATAGGGCTAATATTTATTTATTAAGTCCAATGTATTCAAGGTGGGTGGCTTACAAAGATTTGAAAAAGATAAAGGTTTTCCCATCCAGTTGTGTCCAATTCTAGGGATCAGTGCTCATCTCCATTTCCTTGCCAAGGGAGCCAGAGTTATCCAAAAACACTTTATGGTCATATGGCTGGCATGACTATTTGCTGAGGTTCACAGAATACAGTTCTATGGCTACCTAATTACCAGAGTATAAAACTATACTTGTAACAGAACCTGTTAGAAAATACTTCCATATTGTTGCCATTTATGGATCTATCCATAAATTTATCAGGATTGAAAACTGTACTTGAATGAGACCTCACTTTATATTTCTACCGACAGTACCAATGAGCAAGTGGTTGTCAGTGCAATAAAAGCAATTTATATAATGAACAATTCTTACATTTATGGCCATAACTCAGAATGGCTGGTCATAGATTATTTCAAGAGGCTTCTCTTGAACTGTAGGAATGAGTTACTTCATTTCTTTTATGGATGGAAATTCACATACTTCAATATTACCTTCTGTTTCTCCTACAATTGTTCAAACAAATCAAAAGGAAGAGGCGTGGAGCTCTGTAAAAGTCACTGAAGAATCACTATATGATAAAATTGTCTCCTTAATATAAATTGCTCTTCCCAAATATTCAATGAAAGGAATAGATTTGTGATATCTATTTTTGAGAAAGATTATATGCCAGAGAGTAGTAGTTACAGTGTTTCCTTTTAATAGAATAAATATACCCAGTTACATCTGAAACCTGAAATTTATCCTGTTAGTTTCTTACTCAGTTTCTTGTTTTGTTTTATTTTCTAAAGGGAATAGGGATTTAAAGAGATAGTTAATATTCTGGAATGATATACATATTAATTTTATTAGGAAGCACTATTTTATGTTTTGCTTGTGATCCATGACTTGTCTTCTAATCTTCCCAACATTCAAAAATAGCTATATCTAATCTTCACAACATCCAAAAATAGCTAAAACTGTAAAAAGTAAGCTCTAGGTTTTTTTTTTTACAATACCCTAGGTAACCTTTGTTACACATTTATAAATTACAAAGATCCATGCATGATTAATCACTTAATTATTGTGCTATGAACCTGGATGTCAAAGTTAAGCAATAATACATTTTTTTAAAAAAATCTCAAAATACATTTTGATTTTAGATCATAATATCCCGAAATGCCATAGATTAGCTTAATTTGTAAACAACTTCTCTTCTTATATATTCTGGCATACTAAACTGAGAATGTAAGCAAGACAGTAGTTGGTATGCTGGAAGGTAAAGAAGCAGCCAGTAGCATTGTATTTATCCTTTAAAACAGAATAGAAATGTCAGCATTTTCAATAGTAAAATCTACTGTATGTACGTATTGGTGTTGTTTTTAATTTGGCAAACACATAATATATTTACAAAGCACAGATCTTAACTTCCAGTTGCTATTGACTAAATGAGAACTGTTTAGGATAGAGCACTATAGAATACTTTGAAAATGTATATGAATGCAGGTAGTCCTCGACTTATAACAATTCACTTAGTGACTTAGTTACAACGGCATTGAAAAAAGTGACTTATGATCATTTTTTCAGACTTATAACTGTTGCAGCATCTCCATGGTCACGCGATTTATGTTCAGATACTTGACAACTGATTCACATTTATGACAGTGGCAATGTCCAGGGGTCATGTGATCCATCTTTTGCAACCTTCTGACAAGCAAAGCCAATAGGAAAGCTAGGTTCACTTAACAACAGTGGTACTAATTTAATAACTGCAGTGATTTAACAAATGTGGCATTATAAATAAAAATTACAAATGTTACTATAATGCTATCCGGTAAAGAAACAAAAAAAAAAAAAAAGCAAAGCAATTATTGGGATTTTTTTTCTCCTATTACCTATAATAAAAAGAATGCATGCTATTAATAATCTAATTTACATATTGTACCCTTTTTTAAAAAAAACCTTTTTATTAATTGAAATATTAAAAATATTGGAGGTGATACAATCATCCCAAACACACTCATTGTCATACATATTATGGCTTACAATATACAGTTTAAGTACAGTTAAACATATACAGTTATACATTTTATACCCATTATTATATACGTATATACATTTCCATATTCTTTCACCCATTCAATCCATATTGTACCCTTGTAAGCAATCAAATCTGTCAGGATACTTGATGATAATCCATTGAATCATTTGTCATTTAATGGACTTACTTAATTCAAACTATTGTATACTTAAACTACAATACATTCACCAAAGATATAATTACATATTTCTAGCTGGATAAATTTCAAACATTAGTTTTAGCATTTTTGTAAGATTTACTTAAGTATATATATATTCTTGCTTCACTAACCTATTTCTAATGATAAAAAGATGTATTCAATAAAATTTTCATAGTCTATGTTTTCCTAGCCTCTTATCTCCAAACAAGTCCATCTTATCTTAAAAGAACATTAAATATTCTGTTATATGGAAACAAGAAGTCTTAAGATAGGTAACGTAAAAATTAGATCACAATAAAGTTAAGCACAGTCTCAATATTTATCTTTTCAGAAAAAAATGAAGAAGACAACTTTGCCATGATTTTTTTTTTTTTTTTTTTGCTCTTTCCTGGAACAACAAAGGGAGGATCCTATGAGTTCCTATAAGTAGTCTAGAGAAATCTATTAAAATATCCATTCCTCTAATTCAGGGGTCCCCAACTCCCAGTCTGATGCACAAACAAGCAAAGCCCCATTTAGGGGTACCTAATTCCTGGCATGCTAGAAACTGGCCTGCACAAACAAGCAAAGTCCCATCCACAAAACCATGCCCACTTCAGTCCGCGGAAAAACCTCTCTTCATGGAACCTAGTCCCTGGTGCCCAAAAGGTTGGGGGGCGTTGCTCTAATTAATACTTGGAAAATTACAGATATTGCCATGAAAATGTTCACTGAATACATAGACACAACTTTTCTGCTTATATTTCCATATATTTTGAATGTGAAGATTGAAATTATTTATATCGGGTCGTATTAGCCAACTTCAATGAGATTAATAATTCTGTCACTGATCATTAACCTACTTTTTCCTCTCTCCTCAGTTCAGCAGAAATGAGAAAGCAGATGTTTATTTTTATGCTTTCTGTTTCAGAATGTATTAATTATTTTCCAATAATCCAAAATTAGATTTTATTGTTGGTGATGGTGGGGCTGCTGCAAATAAATTATCCAAGGAAATGATAGAACTGACCTTTATTGGTCCAGCTAGTCAAAGAGAAAAAGATTCCTGGAGGGTTCCTATTGCTCTCCGCACTTTGTCTATTCTTTTAATTCAAAACAAAGTGTGTATCAATTTAAGAATGATTTCAGTACTTTTTCTGGATTCTGTTTCCTGACCTGGGCTACTCAAATATATGGGATTACCTACAGGAAACTTTGAAAAAAAATGTTCCCTACCAGATAGACAAGCATTTTATACTTGTTAACTATTTAAGGATATTTAAAACATTTTGTAGGTTACTTTGGTGAGCCTAACAAATTAAAAAGTATTTTCATAAGACAGTCTGATGGCATTGTTTCTTATCTAACTCTTCCCAACCCAAATGTTCTTTATCACTTAGAGATAGAAAGATAAATGAGTTTATTTTAAACAAAACAGAAGGAAAACAACATTATATGGAAGTAATATATAAAAATAAATGAAATAATAAAGTATTGTATTATGTTAAAACAACATTAAAAACCTGAAACAAAGAGTAAGGTAATGGGGGTGTGGGCTTGTGAATACAGAAATAAAACTATAACATTAATTGTAGGTGAAGTTCTAAAGCTAGATGCTAAGTCTAAAAGGCAATGAATTAACAATATAGAAACAGACATAAACATATTATTCAAGTAAATCAAAAGTCAATTGTGTACATTCACACCTGCTGTGCAGAACTTTACTATATTGCATATAATAATTTTCTTATCTGATAGGAGGTAATGAGCTTAATATTTTTCAGAATGGCCAGGAGCATGTAAAAATGAGGAAAAATATGTTTTCTTCAGGTATCATAATAAAAAAGAGCAGTGCAAAGCACATGGAAGATGGATTCAGTTGAACCATTGCCACAAAACTGGTTCAACTAGTTACAGAATTTTATTAACTTTCCCATATAAAAGTGCTGAAGGCAAAACATTGTACCTGGCTCTGAAGAAAACCCTTTGTTGAAATACATGGATAAGTATGTAGATATAATTTGCTGGTTTCCAATTAGTGTGATTAAACCATAGTTGCACTTGAATAGATTTTGGAATGCTGTCTCTCTCATTCTGTTATTCAGTATTAAAGAACCTTTCTGGGATAATTCTCTTAGCCCAAGCAGTTTCTAAGTTGCTGAGTAAATTTGAGAACATGTTGAACATAAAGAAAAATCACATTTCAACATTTATTAGGAATTGCTTGGGTCCAAGTAGACTAGACATTTATCTCAATAATCCTCTGGCCAGTTTAGCCTCAGAATTAGATATAAACATTGGAGCTTGAATTGCTGCTTTTATAACCTTTTCGCCTGTCTATAATTTGGGTAAGGGTCTAAGTGGGATCCATCAAGGAGCTGGCCCAATCAAAGGATTTGACTGTAAATAGTTTTAGAGCTGAGGGGGTTGATTATCTTGTGTGTGAAACAGAGGTGGTATTCAGCAGGTTCTGATCAGTTCTGGAGAACCGGTAGTGGAAATTTTGAGTAGTTCGGAGAACCGGTGGTGACCTTCCCCCAGGAGATTTTACAGTATCCTTCCCTTGGAGGGGGATGGGAATGGAGATTTTGCAGTATCCTTCTCCAACCACGCCCACCAAACCACACCACACCCATCAAGCCATGCCCTCAGAACCGGTAGTAAAAAAATTTGAATCCCACCACTGGTGTGAAAGAATGTTAAGATTGCCAAAGAACTTTGAACTATGGAGAGCACAAGTCAATGGTATGTATTCTGTAACCTTGAATGAGTTATTGAACCAGGAGGGAAGAAACTATCTGCCAAAGGCCCCATGAAAAAGGTAAGGCTGGATGGTAGACTGTGAATTATATATCATTTTCTTCCTAGAACCTTTATGTAATTTCTGGATTAGGAATAGTAATCAAATCTTTTATGTTTTTCCATAGAAACAGTCTCTTCTTCAAATGCATATCTTCATAATATGATAAAGAATGACCATATCTAAACACTGTTTATTTGTCAGTTATTCTTGGAATTGCCAGTCCTAAAGGTATGTGTAAAGGTTGCTAGTAATCAGCAATAATTATCAGGATCACCCCTTATCCCCATTTCCTGAAAATTGGAATAATTTGCCATTTCACAGCCTGGGAACAATATATGAGGAAAGTGTGGCCAAAATAAGAACCCACCAATTAATATTTCAGCTTTTTAGGCAAGATATGATCACAGGCTCTTAGCTGGCTAACAGTTGCCAATAAGTTTTTTTCATTTCATACATCAAAACTGGGTGCCAATCTGGAAGAATTTCAACATTTAATGAATGATCTGTTCCTAAACTTGCTATTTAGGTCTTTCAACAGTGCACTCGTAGGCACCGTAACTGAGTCTTTCCATCTTGCTTGCTGCTTGTCCTTTTTTCCACCTTTTTCTTAAATATTAGAAGCCACATGGATAGAAAAGATAAAATTATTCTTTCATTGAGGCTTCTCTAAATTTCCACAAGTGATTTCATTTTAGTTCTAGTAATTATATTAGTATTTTTGTGAGGCCTTGTGGGTACGATTTGTCAGAATTAATTAGAACACTTTCAGCAGCCTCAATTGTTGGTTAAATCATCTTTTTGATCTCTATTTAAAATTTGGTTTAAACATAATCTTTTTGGCAATATGTTTCTGGAGATTCTAAATGAAAAAGTACAACTTTCAAGTAACTGAGGCTTGTCCTGATATTTGTTGTCTTTTTATGATTCATCTCAAGGACATTTTAGATTATGGAAAAGAAAACATATCAGTCTTCATTCCACTTATCATGAAAAGTTTGTGCCTTTGTTTCTATAAATGTAAAATATCTACCCATAGCCATAATGTAATAGGAAGATAATCTCTTCCTGTAGAGCTACTGAGGTTATTTTTACTAAACCCCTTTAGGCCTGCCTAAAGAGATGTACGTATAATATAGTTAGGTTAGTAACCATGTACACTGAGTTCCATTAAGCCTCAAATTTCCTGTAGGAAAAAAAAAACATATTAAAACCAGATTAAAAATTTATAGAAGAATCTCTTGCCTTTGAATGCCATCCTTCTGTTTTGCATCAGCATAAGGAGAATAGATTTGAAGTTGCTAAACTTCAGTTAATTTGACCAGGGCACAATGTTGTATAACCAGAAGCTGTACATGTTGAAGGCATTTAATTTAACTGAAAAGGGATTCCAGCACTGGATAACACTGATGTGTGGCTTATCTAATTTTCTAAAGAAAACAATCAAAATAAAGCAGTGAGCTGCAGGCACTCACCTTTTTTTATTATTTTATTTTCTCAGAATCGAGTCTATCGAGTCTATAAATAGATATTCTTGAAAAATAATGTTGAAAGCAGGCTTAGCAAAATGTTCCATTTATTGCAGTCTGATAGATAATTAGTATTAGTAGTTTTTAAGCAATAAAATCAAGTGGGGTAGGCTATCATATGGGTCAGTGGTGGGATTCATTTTTTTGCCACCGGTTCTGTGGGTGTGGCTTGGTGGGCGTGGCATGGCTTGGTGGGTGTGGCAGGGGAAGGATACTGTAAAATCTCCATTCCCTCTCCACCCCACTAACCTGCTTTCCAGTTCCATTCTCCTGTTCAGGGCAACAAAAGAAGACCCAGCCGATCAGCTGGGACTCGGGAGACAGAGAATAGATAGGGGTGGGTCCAGTCAGAGGTGGCATTTGCCAGTTCTCTAAACTACTCAAAATTTCCGCTACCGGTTCTCCAGAATATGGTCAGAACCTGCTGAATACCACCTCTGGAGAACCTGTATGTGTACATTTGCATAGAACAATTAAAAACTGTCATTCCAGAAGTTCTTCTCATGCTGTTCCCTTTTTCGGGGGGTGCAGTGGAGAGTGTTCACACTTACTTTTGAAACTTTTCAAATATCTTTGCTATCTGCAGTTGCTACTTTTGGGTTGCAGTTTGCTTAACTGGGTCACCGAAAGCCCCAGCAGCTATGTTTGCGTAAAATGTTAACTTTGATTAGTGTTGACCTTGGTTAGCTTTCTGGGGCTATGTTTTTTTGCAAACGCAGTCCAATTGGCTATGTTTTGAGTTCAGTGTATCATTCAGACTCATAAAATGGGTTAATGCAGTGACTGGATTAAACATATTATGCAAATGCTGCCTTCCTTTGAAGTGGTTTGTGGAAGGATCACGCAACTGGTCAAATACTAAGTCCCAAGTAAATATACTAAAAAAAAAAAAATCAATGAAATTACATTTGTGTGGTGGGAAAGGACAACATTTCGTGAAACGATTGCTTTCTAAACAACGTCAGTTTCGTACAACAAGGCAGAATCACTATTTCTGCTGTCTGGTGTGGCTGTTTGGTAAACAAGTTGAACTGGGTTACTGGCAGACCCACATATTGTGCAAATATCTGGATTCAAATACCAAACATAAAATAGCACCGGGGCTGTTTTGGGTTAAGGTGCCCTCCCATAAACAGCCATGTTATGTAAACATCTACTGTAAACTAAGTCAAATATTATAACAATTGCTCAGTATCATTCACTTAGACTTCAAAAAACAAAAGAATTGCAGAACAACAGAATTGGAAGGACTTTGGATGGTTCAAAGTTACAACAGCACTGAAAAAAGTTAATTATGACCATTTTCACACTTAACAACTGTTGCAGCATCCCCATGGTCATGTGATCAAAATTCAGGCACTTGGCAACTGACTCATATTTACGACAGTTGCAGTGTCCCAGGCAGTGGTGGGATTCAAAAAAATTTACTACCAATTCTGCGAGCATGGCTTGGTGGGTGTTGGATGGCGTGGTAGCCATGGCTTGGTGGGAATGGCAGGGGAAGGATACTGCAAAATACCCATTCCCTCCCCACACCAGTAACCTGCTTTCCAGCTTTGTTCTCCTGTGCAGGGCAACGAAAGAAGACCCAGCTGATCAGCTAGGACTCGGGAGGCCAAAAATAGATGGGGGCGGGGCCAGTTAGAGGTGGTATTTGCTGGTTCTCTAAACCAGTGTTCCCCAACCCCCGGGCCGCGGACCAGTACCGGTTCATGGATCAAATGGTACCGGGCCGCCCGAGGAACTTTAAATAATTTCACTGTGGGTCCTCCCGCCTCCTGATTGGCTGA
>JAOYMU010000274.1:36843668-36856610 GCA_025802295.1 Psammodynastes pulverulentus
AGCTTCAGCACAGCCCAATTAGCATAAGCAGCTGATGGTCCTTTGGATCGGGCTCCGACCATCAGCTGTTTCAGACTACAGCCAGACACAGTCGAGCCACGTGCTAATTAGCCTGTGCTGGAAAAGTGAAACTGAAATTACTTCTGCTTGCTGCACAGAGGCAAATTGCTGGGAGGCAGAAACTGAGGTAAGATTTTTTTTTCTTGTTTTTCTCCCCTAAAAGTTAGGTGCGTCTTATATTCTGGTGTGTCTTATAGTCTGAAAAATATGGTAATTTGAAGTCTAGAAAATCAGCCACCGATTTATTGGGACAAATATCCTGGTCACCGTGGAAGCCATATATTCTTTGCATTTTTCTGATATGGTTCACCAGGCGTAGAGACTGAAGTTATCCAAATTCTGTTTGTTGAGGGAACTCCGGTATGAGTCCAAAGATCAGATCAAGCAGTCAGGAGAATGATCCACTCTGCATTACAGCCTAGCTGATTTGAATTACACCCCACCACATCAAGAGCACGAACCTTGATAACAAAGAAGTTGCACCATAAGGTCAACACCTAACTTCCCACCGTCTTTCCAGCTGCATCATAGTATATAGACACATTACATTCCAGTGGTGGAATGTAGTCTGGATTTTAAGCAGGAAGGGAGTGAATTCCACAGAGGAATAAGGTAGTGAATCATAAACAGGAGAATGAGAGTAAAGAAGGCCTCTCCCTAGCAATTGTCACAATGTATTTACAGGGATGGAAATAGTGCAAGATTTCTATCCATAGCTATGGAACAATAAAGGAAACTGCTCAGTAGTAATTCCATGTGTATCTCTTGGAGCCTGACAGACAAGGCAGGTGCACCCGCTCATCTGTAGTTAAATTCTAACTAAAAGTGGTATTATTATTATTATTATGAATGGATGTTGAGTTTACTAATAGCAACTTAAAGTAAAAATTACGAGCAATCCAAGTTCCAGAACCAAGATAAAGGTCTCTGGACATGAATGGAAAGACCAACACTATCTTGTTGATTTCTCATCCCCTGGAACACATCACCCAGCATCACCTTGACCAACAACACCAAGATAACGCTGCCTTTATCCACCAAGAATGCAATCTTCATCATCAAATTCCCACAAGCACACAATTGTAACAAAATCATCACCCATAGTACACATTCACCTCTTCAAAATTCCCAACCAACTACTCATAAAACAAAAATACTCACCCCTTCCAATATTATCATTCCTACACAGCCACTTCCAGAGCTATCAGCCATATTACCTTATTAAGCCAGACCTCCCATCTCCGATGTATCAACTTCAGAAGGGTGGATTTTCCTTCTCAAGAAGCCTCCTTTTACTAGTAGCTAAAGGTGGAAATCTCATATCCAATTTCTCATTGCTGTAGGGCTTCCAACTTTTCATTTCAAGTTTACTTTTATTAGAAAGATTGATTACGCAGCCAGATCTTTAGACCGAATTTGGCATTTTTGTGCACTTATTGAGTCCTTCCCAAGGACCTGGGATGGTCAGGTGTTGTCTTTAATAATATTAAAGATATTGCTGTAGGTTGTAAGTTATTCCAAGTAAAGCTGCCTTTTTGCAATTGACTGATGGTGATTTTTCTCAATACCAATGGTGTTCAAATGGTGCTCCAGATCTCTTGTAATTTCACCCAAGGTGCCTAATACTACTGATATCATCTTTGCTTTCTTTTGCTACAGCTGTTCTACTTCTATTTGCAGGTCTTTCATTTTTGTGATTTTCTCCAGTTCTTTTTCTTCCCTTCTGCTGTCACCAGACTTTATTGTCTTTCTTATCAAGAACTGTTTATTAATTTGTTGGCAATGTAAAATGGCTAGATGGGTAGCCTAGGTATGCCCCCATGACAATTGCCATCTTTGGGATAAAGTAGATATTTAAAATAAGAAATTAATGTTGCACAGGCCTACTTTTAAACCAGAAAAGTATGTTTCAAGCTTAAGAACAATTAGATCTTTGTTCAGAGAATTGCTTGTTCTAGTTCCAGCTGGTATTTGACATTGTTCATCCTCTTTTACCAATAATTTTATAGGTAAGTCACTTTAGGACCCATGGATCAAAAAATGGGATATACATATACATATACATATACATTTCATATACATATACATATACATATACATGTTGTATGTAAAGTGATAGGATATATTTATATATATCCTATCACTTTACATAAAGTCATCTTAAAGACATGACACCTTCCATCCCATATCCAAAATGTATGTATGTATGTATGTATGTATGCATGCATGCATGTATTCATTCATTCATTCATTCATTCATTCATTCATTCATTCACTTTTCTATTCCTAAAAGACATTTATATTACTATCAACCTATAGTAAGATACGGGCAATTAACCAATTAACCTCCATCCCCCCAAAATGGATTAAAGGATTGTGGGTAGACCACAATAATTCTAACTCCAGAATAAACTCTCAATTTTATTCCTTAAAAGAGTGAGTACTAAATTCAACTCCATTGCAAAATAAGTGCAGCTTCCAGGTGTTTCATTGTGGGTAATCGGGACAGAGCTTGCCTTCAAGTCTGTGGGCCTTGCCATAAAATGCTCCCTGATGCCCTGATATATGGTATAGCAAAAATGATCTTGTCCCTGACTGTTGCTATAGGTATTTTAGGAAATTACTCCTTCTAGGTATTCAAAAATTTGTACAGCATTAAATAGAGGTGATTTGTCCTGCTTTGTGAAAATTGTACAACAATCTAAGTATAAATGGTAGTTTTTATGGCTCCATGACACATTAATTTCACCTAAAACAAGGAGAAAGTCAGAATATTAAACTCATTTAAGTTCCAAGAAGTTGAATTTGCTTTGTGCTACCAAACAACAGACTGCAGTTCCTGCTGCTCTAATGTTTACTAGCTCTTTCTTAACACTTAGCAGCATCTGTTGAGCAGTTAGGAGGATTTTCAAAGGTCTACTCAGCAGCTTTATCAGCATTGATTTTGTATGCGCTGTTTCCTTTAGTTCATTCAATTCAGTACATTATTGGCCTGCAGATGTATCTATCTACATCAGGAACACCCTTTTATTGGCAGTAAACATCTATTAACATAATTGTCACACACTAATGAGCAAACCTCCCTATTTACAATCCATATCAAATACAAACATGAATGCTTTTGCATGTATTCATCCATTTATCTAACCTATTCAATTTTGCATGAATGGGCTATTTTTCAAAAAAAAAAATCACAATATAGGTAGTCCTCAACTTATGACTACAATTGAGCCCAACATTTCTGTTGCTAAGCGAGACATTTGTTAAGTGAATCACAGCCGTTGTTAAGTTGGTAACAGGGTTGTTAAGTGAATCTGGCTTCCCCATTGACTTTGCTGATCAGAAGGTTGCAAAAGGTGATCACATGATCCCGGGATACTGCAACCCTCATAAATATGAGTCAGTTGCCAAACTTATGAATTTCGATCAAGTGACCATGGGAATGCTGCAACTGTCGTAAGTGTGAAAAATGGTCATAAGTCATTTTTTGCAGTGCCGTTGTAACTTTGAACGGTCACTAAACAAACTGTTATAAGTCGAGGACTATCTGTATTTAAAATATGGGCCCGAACCAAGTGCATTACTGCAAAGGCATTCGACTTACCATTTGTGGATGATACACCTGGACCAGCAGCCCCCAACCGTTGTTGCTTGGCAGCCCAACTGGGGAAGGGGGAGAGGGGAAGGGGCCCACATGAGTGATGGGCTGGCGTGCACACGCATGTGGGCACAGCTCCACTTGCATGAGTGGCAAGCTAGTGCACACGCAGTGCATGCAACTCAACTTGCACAAGTTGAGCTGCATGCAGATGTGCTTGTGTGCCAGCCCGCTACTCGTGCAAGTCAGGCTGCATGCGGGCAATGTGTGCCAGACTGCTGCTCATGTGGCCCCATTCTGAATAGGCCATATGCCAGTAGTAGCCCACGGCCCAGGGGTTGAGGAACCCTGGTCTAGACAATGCAGAGGTGGTATTCTACTGGTTCGCACTGGTTCGGGTGAATTGGTGGCAAAAGAAGCTACCACTCAGGCGAACCAGTAGCAAAAAAATGGCTACCAGTTTGGCCAAACCAGTAGCTAAAAAGCTGCCGGTTCGGCCAAACCAGTGGCTAAAAAAACTGCACTGATCAACTGAAAGGATCAAAGAGTCCTCTCAGCTGATCAGTGTGCACATGAGCAGTAGGTGTGTGCATGCGCAGAAGGGATGGGGTGCGCACACACATGCTCACACATGCTTGCACTCAGAAAACCGGTGGCAACACCAGCAGAAAACCACCACTGAGACAATGCCACCTCTATCTCATTGCCAGCTACTGTTGAGACAGCTTAATGGATGCATTACGAAGGCCGGTGTGTTTTCTATGAATGGGATTTTCTACCCACTGTTCAATAGGAAGGAATTCATGACAAAAAGATCTTGCAGCTGAGCCCATAGATTGAACTATAGACACACAGAAGAAGTGACAGCCTGTATATCTTCAAGTAAAGGTGGGAATCAATAGTAACCACATCAATTTGGGGAGAGGAGAAATCTGGGTATTAAATTCTGGTTCAGTGAATGTACCATGGCAATGGAGTAGGAAATATGAGCTTTGGTTTGGGAGGGTATTGTTGCGGTGGTTTTGTTTCTAAAGATGGCAAAAAATGAATTGCTGTAAACTGAGTAAGTCTTCTTAGTTGTGGATTATTGACAACGCTTTTTCCAGAGCTCTAAAGGCTAGTTACTTCAGTCCAGCCATTAAAATTCTACTAAGCCTGTCTCTGTGATTAAAATGCCCATTGTTTGTGGAGAAAAATCCCCAGGGTGTTCTATTCTATGGAAACCAGACCTGGCCTACAAAAATGGGAATTAAAGAAAAGAGGTGGAGTTTTCCGTATCCCCTTTTAGGGATTTCCGTATCCCTTGTTACAACATGGTGGTCCATCCAGGTTTTGCATTTCTTCAGAGTCTTGGCATCGCTTCAGAATTAAGACAGAATTATTTTCCATATTCTTTTTCAAAAAAGTAAAGGCATGTGCAAAATGACAGGATGCTTTCCCCCACCCCAGGTAAAAAAAAAAGGTGTGAATGCTTTCTTTTCTTCCCTTTTTATGTTGAGTGTGAAGTAAGTGGATTTTTTCCCCTTCTTCTTCCAATCCAACGCCATTTCACACCCTCTCTGTGCCCGCCACCCAGCAACTGAATGTGCTCACAATGTTGTTCAGCAGGCCTTATTTAGAATTACCTTCGCCTGGTCTCGTTCTACACACCACAACAAGATGCAACCGTACAGTAGCATAAGCACTCTTAGGTAAATAGCCAGCATGCTATGCCCTTTTAAGTGAAACAATGATTTGCAGAAGAGAGAAAAAGAATAAGAAATTGTAAGCCCAATAAATTAAATGTGAGAAAAAGAGGAAATAATAACAGCTATTCGATTCATTCTTTCTATGAGACCAAATGATCTCACCATGCTTCTTTCATACTGATGGCTGACATTTGTATTCACTATGCATTCCTTCAGCATTCATTCATTCTGTTTGTTGCTTACCATACACTTCTTAAAAATTACATTCCCGGTGCACTCAACTTTTAAATCTATCCTAATCAGGGCTTTTTTTGAGCCGGAGCTCAGCGGAACGCCGTTCCGGAACCTTTTCGGAGCTGTCGTCACGTTCTCCGTCTCGACCAATCGCGCGCTATCACTTCCAGGGTTTTTTAGCGCGCGACGGGGGAAGCGTTCCGGCACCTTTCGGCGCCGAAGAAAAGCCCTGACCAGTACTAACACTTCACATAATTTTGATTCTATCCCTCTGTTAATGTAGCCTAGGACTGCATTGGCTTTTTTGGTAGCTGCAGCACACTGCTGGCTCATATTTAAGTGACTGTCCACTAGGACTCCTAGATCCCTAACAGTTATTGCTATTGAGACAGGTACCACCTATTCCATACCTGTACATCTGGTTTTCCTTGCCTAAATGTAAAAAATTATGTTTCTCACTATTGAATTTCATTTTGTAGGATAGGGCCTAGTGTTAATATTTGTCGAGCTCATTCCAGATCCTTAGCCTATTTCCCGAAGTGCTGGCTATTTCCACCAGAAGCAGATCATTTTGTTTAGATATTAAATGTTAATGCTGTGCTAAAAATAATCCATGTAGCATGACATACAACTTTTATAAATGAACCACAGTTTTTTAAAACAAACCAATACACTGCTATTTTTGCCACAAAGATAAATCCATCTTCTTCACTTACATAATAGTTGTCAGGGTACAGTTTTGCAATGTAGCTCATTTTTGCTTGTTTGGGATTTAATTGCTAGCTCTAGAGAATATACAGTAATTAGCTGCACATACTTCTGTGGATGTTTTGGTGCTGTGCCATTTCCTTTGTGAGCTTTTGCTCCCATTTGCAATAGATGTCAATAAGGCTTATGTCTTTGAACTGTGCTGAGGACAAACTTTGTCATTCTCCTCCTCCTCCTCCTCCTCCTCCTCCTCCTCCTCCTCCCTGCTTTATAGGAACTATAAAAATGCTTCCTGCCAATGCAGTTTTTATTTATTTTCACACATATGCTTGACAAATATGATATTGGCTTTGATACATATTTTGTATGCATCCTCATATCAATGCTATTTTATAGCATTAGCATTAAATCTATACATTTCTAATGAGAAATAATGCTCACGAATCAAGTGTGGCTTACTTCTAGGTAATTTATTCCTTTTATTATTTAAGTGTTATATTAATATGTGTGTGTGTGTGTGTGTGTGTGTGTGTGTGTGTGTGTGTGTAGTAAGTACAGAATGCTTATACAAAATGTTCAACCAGACAAAAAACATCCAAATGAACACTCCTCTTCTTACAATAATTTGTTTAACATCTGTTTTAACATCTGCCTAATTCAAAGTATCACCTTGACCTTTAAAAAAAAAAGATTGTGCAAATAAATATCTTTTGGAGAAATGTGATCTCCTCTTTGACTCATTGTGCTCCTTCCTTCTGGCCATATTCAGTGCTAACTGTATCAGCCATAAAACATGGAAAGAATGATATTTCATTAAAGTTTTAAGCTGAGATTAATACTCTAACATTGCCCTGAGTGATTCACGTGATTAAGGCTGGAGTCCTGTGATTCCTGAGTATCAAAGATCATCTTGCTAACCTCAGCTATGCTGTTCTGATCTGTAAATCATGTAGACAGGACTTGTTGAAGGTTCCAACTGTATAGTCAACAGGAAACTGTTGGCCTTTCTATATAGCAGCTCCTGAATTGTAGGATATATTAATCCTGGAAATACCCTATATTTCTGATATTTCAGAAAATATATAGATCATTCTTTTTCAATGGATCTTTGATCCAAGATGAAGAGTTCTAGTAGTTACTTACTTCTGTTCTTTTTTAAAGGCAGTATTATGTTCTGATTTTAATTGCTGTTATTAGTTATACACAATCCAGAGTTGGGTAGTTTATCAATACAGGTAAGCAATGTAAATGAGTTGCCATGCAAAGAATTGGGTTACATTTGTTTCCACTTGACATTCTAAAGCTATAATTGTTACTTGGCAATAAACAGCAATGCATTATGTGAAATTTGGTTTTCTTTAATGCAAATTCTACATGCATTACTTAGAGATAAATTCTTCTGGAACATGCAAGCCAGATGTTTAAAACTAAGAAATTGGTAACAGATCTCAAATGGATCTCATATAATTACACTATTTTGAAAGAAAGAAAGAACTAACAAAAGATAAGAATATTGCATCATTCAATTAAGAAAGAATTTGAAAAGTATGAATTTCAGAAGGATATAAGCCAAAGTAAATGAAAACATTAAGTTGACACTTACAGTGAATTATTTGTGTGGTAACTGTTTAGTACCTCTTTACTTGCAGATACATGCTTCTAACATGTAGTTGCCCATCATTTGTGTCCAATGTTATTTATATAATTTGTTTTTAATTTATATAATAATATATTTTATATAATTTGTTTCCACATTAAGAAAATATGTATGAATACTAACCCCCCCCCCTCAATTTATTAGTTATTTTCCTGGGAACCTGCATAGGGGCATTCCCTATAAAATGCTTTAATAACTAAACCAAGACAACTTGAAAGATTCCTGTTCCATTCTGTGATACTTGTACTACAACTTCTTTCACTACAACATGTTAACATTCATATTATGCTGTTAATTATCTATAAACAATCCAGTGAAGTGATATGTCAGCTGACAATGTTATAAATTTACGAATGACATTTGGTTTGATTTATTCTTTTTCATTTAATTCAAATATGGAAGTGGGTTTCAAATAATGAAATGGGCGGAGATTTATATATTGAAGAGCAATCTGTAGTATTAATACATGCATATTTGACAAAAATCTGTTATTTGGTTTGTATTGCAGTAGATGTTGCATTCATTTTAAAGATGTTTGGCAATTTGAAAGTGCATTTGGAAGCATTTTTGTCATGTGACATGTGTAACTCAAATCAGGCTTTAGCAAAGCTAAAGCACTATCCTGTCAGCTGTCCATGTTGTTTTAAATTCAATTCAATTCAATTCTTTATTGGCCAAGTGTGATTCGACACACAAGGAATTTGTCGTTGGTGCTTATGCTCTCAGCATACATAAATAGAAAAGATACATTCGTCAAGAATCATAAGGTACAACACTTAATGATAGTCATAAGGTACAAATAAGCAATCAAATCATACTAGGAAACAGTCAATATAAATTGTAAGGAAACAAGCAACAAAGTTACAGTCATACAGTCACAAGTGTGAGGGGATGGGTGATATGAGAGATGAGAGGATTAATAGTAATAGTAATGCAGACTTAGTAAATAGTTGGATAGTATTGAGGGAAATTATTTGTTTAGCAGAGTGATGGCATTCAGGAAAAAACTGTACTTTGGTCTAGTTGTTCTGGTGTGTGCAGTGCTCTATAACATTGTTTTAAGGATAGGAATTGAAACAACTTATGTCCAGGATGTGAGGAGTCTGTAAATATTTTCACAGCCCTCTTTTTGACTCGTGCAGTATACAGATCCTCAATGAAAGGCAGGTTGGTAGTAATTGTTTTTTCTGTCCCAATAGATTGCTATTATGCATTTTCAAGTTTGAAAAAGTGCCCAGGAACTAAAATTAGATCGGAATATAGTTACTTTATTAATGTCAAGTTTCCACTGAATTAAGCATAATACTTTTACTGAAAAGATAATAGTCCTGTTTACTTCCACATTTGACCCTGCTTATTTACTACAGAGATTTGATATTTTATTTCAGATAGCACTTCTTTAAATTAGATGAAAAAGCTCTAATAGAGTGCTTTTAAGTATGTATATAATAGTGTTGGAGGTCCAATTGGCAAAAGAAAGCTCAGGACCATATGGGTTGAAAACATGCAGAAGAGGCCTTCATCCAACTGTGGCTAAAATGATGATGATGATGATGATGATGATGATGATGATGATGACGACACTGATGATGAATGATATTAGTATCTTATTACATTATATTTTGCTTGGTATGATTCACAGATATGGGTACATAAATTGCAGTTTGCTTGGCTTATTTTCTAAGCATTGACAGAAGAGATTTGAAAGAGAAAACAAAAGAGACTACAGGAACAAGATATATAGTTGCTTTTGTCACTGTCCATAATTGAATAGGTTGCTTTTATCTCTGTACTTAACCTGTATACCACATTAAAGGAAAGTGACAGATGATATTATATATTGCACACCTATTAATAGCAAACTCTGCACACCACCGACTCTTTCAATCATCAAATTTAAAACTCAATGCATGTGGTGAAAAATCATAAAGAACAACTACTTTTTTTTAGATCAGAAAACATGTAGAATTAAATTGGTTTTCTCAAATATAAATGCTTACATGCATACATATATGTATGCATGTATGCATACATACATACACATATCCATTTATTTCTACCCTATCCTTTTTGAAAAGATAGGTAAACAATTAAAAAAATCCCAAGTTTCAGTTGAATGTGACAATTGCTTACTTGGTGGTGGCCATAGCCAAAATTATTAAGCCTTTTGAAAATATCTTTGAAAACTTCTTAATTATATATAAATTACATAATTGTATATAAATTATATATAAACTCAGGTAACCATTCTCCTTTTCCTACAGTACTAGAGCACAGGGTGTTGCCACACAGCCCATTACCCAGGTCATTCGCACACAAAAGACTAACGAGTATTCAGGAAGCTACAGTACTAGAGCACAGGGTGTTGCCACACAGCCCATTACCCAGGTCATAAGCACACAAAGACTAACAAGCACTCAGGAAGCCACAATATTAGAGCTCAGGATGTTACCACACAGCCCATTACCTCCCCACCAGTATTTATAGAGAGACGGCAGCTCCGATCACGCTTTGCTTGCACAGGCATGAAGCCACAAGCACCAGCCTGAAGATTACGAGTGGGACATCAAAATGTCACCAAGATACATTCAATCCTACACGGGAAAAGACCCGAATACACCAAGACTTAAAAAACACATATTTTTTTGCCTATAATGCTTTGATCTGAAGTGGACATTTTATAAACATTTTGATAACTTGTCTTCTCCTTCTTCCTAAGTCCTACGAGGTATTCCAAATCATATTTGAATTGTGTGCTACTCCAACCTATATAAATTAAGTTGCCTCTCTCTCGCTCAAGTCATATAGAAATTTATTTCCCATCAACTTTAACTCTCCTCTCTCCCAAGTTTACGTCTTACGTACGCTTTACTTAAATTCTACTTGAACTCCAGAGAATGGAATGGAATCCGGGGAAAGGATCTAAGTAACGTTGTTTGCACTTATTTTTTTTATTTTCCATGAAAATAAAAACAAAGCCAGGCTGAAGTATAAGGCATGTTGATTTAAAATTACAAATCATGGGGATTTATTTGAGGGTGAGATGCTCAGTTTATGATTTTGTTCCAATTTAATGACTCCGTTCTAATCTCATCGGCATACGGAGGTGGTTTTTAACATGATTTATTAGTGCTGGGACTAGAGAAACTAATAAGGGTCTTTTTGTGGTTAACAATAAACTGTTAATCAAACTCTTCTGGCTTCCTCCTGAGAAGACTTGAATTCCTTCGTCGGCCTTTCTGCGAATTCATTCTGTCTTTTAAATCCATGCGGAATGTTTACGTTCGTTTAAAATGTGGCATTTCGTCTTCACAACTAATTTTCCCCTGAATACCATGTTTTCTCCAAAATAAGACCCTGTCTTATAGTTTTTGCCACCAAAAAAGACCCCAGGTCTTATTTTCAGGGGATGTCATCCACTAACTAATGTCACTTACACATGTCGCCCCACAACCAATGCATGTAGAAGCAAAAAAAAAATGTGTATATGGTTGTGTGTTTTATACAGGGCCGTAGGGAGCCCGTTTTGCCCTCCCTGGACTCCGGAAGCTCTCTGGGGGCCAGAAATGGGCCTGTTTCAAGCCTCCTGGAACTTCCAGCAGGCTTACTTTCACCCTCTACAGCCTCCGGAGGCTTTCCTCGAGCTTCCAGGAGGCCTATTTTGCCCTCCCTGGACTGAGTGCTCTCTGGAGGCTCTTCCAGAGCTTCCAAGAGGCCTGTTTTTTACCCTCTTTGAGCCTCCGCGTGGGCCCTGCACTTACCCGCGATCCAAAACGGGCTGTGTGTGGACTCCTGGGAGGGGCAGGGCAGGAAGAGCCAGCCAATTGTCGGAACTACCGGTTCACCGAACCAGATGTAAAATTAACATCCGGTTCTGCCAAACCAGCGCGAACCGTCTGAAGGCCACCAATAAAGTTTTACTTTGGGGGAATTCAAATCTCCCCAGAGTGTTTTCTTGTTTTGGGTTCGCTAGTTAGACAGTTGACACATCGAAGTTGACCTTGGGTAGTGTTTGCAGAAGGGAGGAACACGACTTGAATATGTCTCGTTTCTCTGCGGGGAAGGCGATGACAATCGGAGCAGAAAGAGAAGAGGTTGCTACGTTGTGTTTATGCTAAACTTAGATGCGAGAGGAGAGAGGTCAGTGGCGTTGAGCACATTTGGGAAGACCTTATTTTGTTTTATTTTTGTGCGAGTCTTACAGCTCTGTTGTCCCACGGGATCTCCCGAGCAACAGACTGTCGGGTTTTGCATAAACCATCTCTCCCGCTCTTTCGGCCCAGTTTTCCTAGTTTGGTTAGGTATGTACTCCTGCTTTGATCCCTGTAGTCAAAGCAAGAGAGATGGATCAGCAACCTGTCAACACCCACCATTTCCCATGGATGGCCTGGTCTGGTTGTCTTCAAAAGGAAGGCAGAGCTGTCTTGGAACGACAGCGGTGAGAGCCGAGGGAAGAACTGATTAAAGTGGTAGAGCAGAGTGGATATCCTGGTACCGACTCACCTTGAATCATGATGTGGATTGTGTGTGTGGGTTGTGTCTATATCCTTACTTCTCTTTGTCATGGTCTCATCCTACGCTAAATGAAAGTCATCATGGGATTCACTGGGACATGGATAATAACAGAATGTTGGAAGGGACTCTGGAGGTCTTCCAGTCCAGCCCCTTGCTCAGGCAGGAAACCCTAGACCACCTCAGACAAATGATTGTCCAATCTCTTCTTAAAAACTTCCAGACGGTGTTGGAGCATTTACAACTTCGGGAGCAAGAGAGCCTATACCAGGGGTTGGCAATGTGCGGCTCTAAAGCCGCATGAGGCTCTTTGGGCCCTGTCCTGTAGCTCTTCTGTCAGATGATCCCACCACTGGCTGGCAACATCCCTTGCCCTCAACACACAAACACACACACACACACACACACACACACACACACACATGAGAGAGAAAGAGAGAGAGAGAGAGAGATGAGAAAGAGAGAGGTGAGAAAGAGAGAGAGGG
>JAOYMU010000274.1:37010150-37028145 GCA_025802295.1 Psammodynastes pulverulentus
GATGGGGCGGTATAGAAATTAAAATTAATAATAATAATAATAATAATAATAATAATAATAATAATAATAATAATAATGATGATGATGATGATGATGATGATAATGATAATTATGAAGATTGTCTCAACCTCAACAGGAATCTTCGTTCTCCTTTTCAGCACTGAACTGGGTCCCTATTAGTTTTGCACCAAGAAGTAAACTAGCTCCATGGTCAAACAGAGATTAAATTTTAAAGTCTGATTTGTGAATATTAAATCTTATGCAGTCAAAAGAGATATACTCAGCAAAAAAAGTTTAAGAATGAGCACGTAAGTCTGAGAAATTTCATGAACTTCTAAAGAAGACTTAAATTCAGAAACAGAGAAAATAACACATATGCAGCAAACCAACACATAGTATACCTATGAATTCCTATCCCATCTTAAATAGTTGAGAAAAACACTTAATTATAAAATGCAAATTTTGAGTTTAAACAAAATTGCATTCTAGACTTAGTGTCAGCAGCCAGTGTATATTGAAAATTAGCATATATGCTTCTCTAACAAAAACTCTCTTCAGAAGACTAAGCATAGCACTTGACTGTAAATAAAAACAATATCCACACCAAAGATTCTATAAGATAAATATTATCTTTAGTTATACAAACAATATAGGCAAAGAGTTCAACTGTCTGAAATAGAAGGTGAACTGATAACTGTGATAATGCTCTGCTTTAACTTTCTGGGTGACTCCTTTGTCTTGGGCCTTTCTGTGGAGCCTGCCACAAATACAAGTGCGCTCAAGAAGACATGTTTAATTGGTTTGTCTCCCAGTTACACCTTTAATTGACCTAGGTTCCAAGTACAACATCTACAATGAAATGCAAGGCAATTACTGCACTAGCATTATATTTTGTTGCAAGGGATAATCAAAGCCTGTTGTTTCTTTACCTCTTCATTTATGAAAACAGCTGGTAGCAAGAGACTGAAAATATAGCTGCAATATGCTTAATGAATTACTTTTAGGTAGCAACCTTCCTCACTACCCACTACATATACATTCAAGATCAGTATAACATTCTCCACTTGGACTTCATGCAATAAACTAGCACAAGGTCATGACACGGTAGTATGAATTTGGCAGTTTATTATGCTGTCTTCATCATGGTATAATCCTTGCTAAAATATTCTTTTATTTCACAGATCTCAGACAACTGCTTACTTTAAAATCAATGTTAATACTTTCTCATAGATAACTTGACTAAGATTGTTGGTTGCACAATCCACCTCTCATATTCCATCAGACATTTCAAATGGTTGGAAGATTAGAAGTATACTGTATTGAAACATATTAAACACAAATTAAATTGGGCAAGGAACAACCCCATGTTAAATGTAATGCAAAATACTTTTGTGTAATATATTAACGGGGTTGGTTCTCCAAAGGTGAAGTGCTAGGTTAAAATCTACACTATGCCTTTCAGAACTATATTGGGATTTAACACTGGCAAATCCTCAAGAGAAATGAAAAGATAACACACACACACACACACACACACACACACACACTAAGCCTATGAAGTGAGACATTTTAAAAACATTTACTATAGTTTAAAATAGTGGCAAGAAAATCAAAGAAAATCTACTCCAGTCTTTTCCTTGACTCACATATATTGTATTATCCTGCCCAAAATTGTGTATTCTGACAGATTGTGTGAATCAAAAATACCTTATGTGGCATTCAACAACTATATTATTAATTGGGAGTGGGGCATGGTGTCTTTTATTCCTTTTATTTTTACATAGCTTTTTGCAAAAGGATAAAGTTGAAGCATTAATCTATATTTATTTATAAGAAAACATTATACACTATATTGAAAAATAATCTTATCAAAATCAGATTTCAGCCACTATTTCTAATTAAAAGTCCAAGTCAAAATTGCACTTTGCAGTCATCCTGATGGCATTTTTTCATTCTGGATTTATTTTCTTTCCACAGAAACAGTTTCATCTGGATTTCTCTTTCGTGAATGTTTGTATTTGTCCACATAAGCTTTTACCAGATTTGCTACCTTTGCAGAATTAACTTCCCCACTTTTGCTATGGCAAACCTAAAAAATTGAAAAACAAAAGTTAAAGTATTATTTAATCTATTGCATTGTGGGTACAGATGAAGATAATAACTCCTAATCTGATGACTATTGAATGTCAGGCTCCAGCAAAATCAAGAGGGATTTCTAGAAAAATTCTATATAAGAGCTCTCCCACCTTTCTGGCTTTGCGGACTGGTGGGGGAGGGGGGAAGAGGGGATGGCTCCTCACAAGCAGCTGACAAGAAAATACACAGCTCCATTTGCATGAGCGCAAATGGAATACACATGTGCTCACCTGCTTGCGCTTTTGGCACTTTTGCGGCCTAGTTGGGGACACCTGTTCTATAAAATTCTGATAGAATATAATCCAGAAAAAAAACATACTGGAAGGTTGGAATGAGATGAGAAAATGCCAAATATGTAATTAGACTATTAATAGATCCAAGAATGTATGAGAATGTTGGTTTTGATGAACATCTGCTTAGAAAAAAGTTTATTTCAAATACATGGGGTATGTGTGTGTTGCATGTACATGCACACACATACACAAATACACACACACACACACAAACATGCATATATAGGAAATAAATGACTCAAAAGCACAAATGACCATATTATTTATGACAAAGTATGAGATATAAGTGTGGCAAGAGCTCTTAATGTGGGATGAACAATCTTTTGTAGTATCAAGAATGAATTATGGAGAAAAATGGACGTGGAAGAAATGAAAAAGAGAAACAAGAGTAAGAGCAGAATTAGTGCAGGAAGAGAAATTATATAAAAAGTATTAGAAGATAAGAGTGGACATAAATATAAAATGTGAAATCTGCTTGGAAAAATGTATGTCACAAATTGGGAAAGGTTACACTGAAAACAGATGCTTCTTTGAAGGAACTGAAAGAGCTTGGAAAACTGTGTAAGAGAATGCTGAAAAAACTAAGAATGAGAGAAAAATACAGCATAAAGATAAAACAGCTACAAAGAAGGGAGTCAAGGAAAATGCTTAAGATAAAATGAGACAGAATTCAAAACCTTTTTGACAATACACTTTTAAAAAACTGTTTTGGAAATGGCCAAGGAGAACTAAAGAAAGTGCTTCCAATAGTGAATATAATTTTAAAATTTTTAATGAAACAGTAGTTAGGGAATGCTATAAGTATCAAGTGACTGCAAAAATTGCAGAGGGATTAATCTATTCCAATTGCCTTGAAAAGCGCAGTCTGGCCATCTTCACTTTCCTTCAAGCTTGCTGCCAGCTGCCATGGAAATGATGTGGGGGCGGTGGAAAGCAATGGATATTTGGGAGAGGAAGCGTGCAGGAGGTAAAACTAGAATTTCTGAGAAGCGATGGGAGGCCTTGACTCAGAAAGGCCAGCTTGAGTTTTTTAACATCTCCATGGCCAACCGTCTTGGGAACGGGATGCATAAAGGAGGAGTGACCACAGACGTTCTAAAAATATCTTCTTCCCCTATGATTGAACTTGGTTGCCTAACTACTGGAGATGGGCTTTGGGGTTAGTTTCAATTTGTCTCTTTGCACGTGTTTTGCTTCAGACCTTGATTGACTTTCCTAGTAAAAGTATATTTTCTCTGAATCTATGGAGTCAAGGGTCTTCTTTCCTAGGGATTGATCAGAGACAGCCCTGACAGCTTGGCAGAATTCTGACTGAAATTGTATGAAAAGTGATAATGAGCAAATTTTGGTAATACAGAGGATAAATGTACAGATCAGATTTTTGTTCTTTATATATAGATCGCTGAGATAGGCATAAATGGAGAAAAAAATTATTATATGTTCATTGATTTAGCTAAATTTTATAATAGAATGGAATAGAGCTGGAAGGGACCTTGGAAGTCTTCTAATCCAGTCACCTTCTCAAGCACGAGAACCTAGCACTTTAGATTTATATACCGTTTTACGGTGCTTTTTACAGCCCTCTCTAAGCGGTTTACAAAATCAGCATATTGCCCCCACAATCTGGGTCCTCATTTTACCCACCTCGGAAGGATGGAAGGCTGAGTCAACCTTGAGCCTGGAGAGATTCAATCTGCCAAATTACAGGCAGCTGGCTTGTTAGCAGAAGTCTGCATCCTATCTTCTGCGACACCAAGGCTCTTATAGTATAAAATCCTTCTCACTTCTCTGTATTTTGATGATATATAGATGTGAAAAATAAATAAGCAAGTGACTTTAAATAACTCCTTAATTAACCTCATAATATGTTATAGTGTGTACGGATGCAGGATATATAGTTTTAAAAACCCAATTATTTAAAATATCTGTTCTTTAAAATATTCAAAATATTTTTTTGGATAGTTCAAAAAATAGCCTCACTAAATAAATCTGTAACCTTCTGTGGTAGAATACCAAGAATTGCATTACCTGACACAGACAACACTGGAGAAAGAAGGTTGTTTTGAACTGTTTTAAAATAGTTTCAGAAAAGCTATGGGAATGGCATTGCTTTAGCTAGTGTGACAGATGATATTTGCTGGGAATTGGCAAAAGAGTGTAATTCTATAGATTTTTCTCAAACTGTCACTATTCTCAATGCTATATTATGTTTGAAACTACAACATCCTTGTGAATTAACTTGTGAGATTTGGAAAATGGAAAAAATTATTCTACAGCAATTCATATGTCTCTCTTGGGCAGAATTTAATTGATATAATTTGAATGCAATTGGTTGTTCAAAATGGGATCATTTTGTCCTAGGAAGTGATAGATTTTGCAGTTCTAGATCAACTCATTTTCCATGTGGAAAGGGTATTTACAGTATATTTCTGGATACCGCTCTGCCTCTCTGCTTTTCTAGATTCAGGCAATGGTCTGGAAGTTTTTGGGTAGCTCCAAATGATATACCTAATGCATCCTTTCTAGAAGGAAAATAACCTTAAAATAGTCCATATGCTCAAAGGTTGAATATTATATTTTATATGGTGCTACCTTTGAATCTAATCTGGATGCAAATTAATACAGAATTTTCCAGCCAGGCTGATTTTGGGAAAGCCTCAGTGAGATCACATGCTATATCTATGTTAAGAGCATGCACTGGAAATTTCCAAGTGAAATATAAAATATGGATTGCTGCTTTTAAAATTTTAGTTTCAGTGCTCAGTTACTTGAAATACTATGCTTTGTTCAGAATAATCTCAATGCAGGTTTGTGAGTTTTGTTTTTGTGAGCTCATCTGATAATCATTTGGTATTGGGTCTTTATTGTTCTAGTCTCTGCTCACTTGAGGAAACTAACTTTAAAAACACAATTTAATATACTTTAACTGAATTGCTATTTAGTCATGTTAGGAGGAACTATAGCAAATTATTTAAGCAAAGTAATCAAGTAAGGATGCCCATTAGTATTTCACTTTTTTCTTATAAAAAGATATTAAAGAATACAAGATGTCCAGTTTGAAAGTGAATGAACCATTGATATATATGCGGCAATACTACTTTTAAAAGCACAAAAAAATAAAGATTTTCAGCAGGATAATTAAGTATCCTTGGCTATCATATACAATTCATTCTATCTGATTTTTCATCATCAAATGACATGTTTTTGTTTATCCATTCATTTGGCTCTATAATACTTTCTGAAATATCTTGTGTTATCTATAGACTTATGATCTCTACCTCTTTATTCACTACAACATGCATGGTAAAGATAATTCTGAAAGACATTAGAGAGAACATGGCAGTAGAAAATGAATTTTATTTAGTACTTAATTGTTGCGCCTGAATTTATGTAATATATGTATATTTTTGATGTCTTAACTTTGGGTATGTAAACTCAATTCAGTTCTGAATCGGGAGAGTATTTATTGCATGAATAGATACTGTAAAGCATATATGTTCAATATGTTCATAAGATCTGCCAGCAGCCACAGGAATCGAAAATTGCTTTCCTAAAATAGAAAGATGAGAAAGCATAACAGCAGGACATGATAGCTCACTGTCCAGACTAAATATATTCTGGCATCTTTTCATAAAATTGGTAAAGTATCTCAATCTACAGATAGGACTTTCTTTAAATGATATAGAGTCAAACCAGCATGAACATAGGACTAGAACAGCTTAAACAGTCAGTGACAGCAAAATATTATAGAATTTCTACTCTCGTAATAAAATTAAATAAGAACCCAAGGTTCAGGAAATCAAAATACTAAATTTAAACTGATGGCAACTACATTAAAATTCCATAATCAGAGAGTATTACAACATACTTTCCTTAAAATATATGGCTTTACTCACTTAGCCATAAACAGCAAAAGCTGAATTCATGTCTGATTCTAACTATCATTATTTGGTATATCATATTCTGAAAATACACAATGCAGAAAAATAGTTGTGTATAAATGCAAACAAATAGAGTAATCTATAATCTAACCATAGTATATTAGTGGATCCTTCATGGTTCAATGGGAAACTATGACTCAGCATTTCCAGATCATGTTGCTAAAGAACTGAAGCAAATGGCTGAATTCTGACAATGTGATTTTGGCAAATTAGGGGAATTTAAATGTTTGGAATGACAGACTTTGTCAGCTAGGTGTCTCTTAGTACCATACCATTCCTACTTTAAAACTCCAACAAAACTCAAATAATGGTCTGGAAAAAAAGTGTGACCATACTCCTTTCAGTGATTACTGGACCACCCTCCAGAAAGTAAAAAGACTGAGTTATGGCACCTGATGTCACAAAGATTGCTATCGCTGTCCTAATTTCTGTTTGGCACAGGACATTGATCAGTGCAGAAGCTAAGGGAATAGATTTTTTTACTATTTTGCTCTACATATAACTGTGCCTATTTAAAGTACGTGTTTCTCTCTTGTTAAGGATTTGGGATGGGAATGAAAAATTTCAGATAAAGAAGTATGAAAATATTTTCCATTATTATGGAACAGAACAAATTTTCTTATTTGTCTAACCATTACAACGACTGCTGATATTTTTTTATTCGTAAGGCACTTAGGTTTTGTAGAGATCAGAGCAAAATCTTGCAACTTGTGCCAAAATATTAGGGACTTCAACCTTCAGCAATAGGTGAAGTAAATTGAACCATGCTTTAAATCTTTGAATAAATGTAGTTGTCTTAGTTGATGCCTTCCTTGTTACTACCATCAAAATTGTGATGGGAATTAAGCCTTTGAAATCTTCAATTAGACCATTTCCATCATTTGAGCTCTTTTGCTTGTGATCTGATTTTTTCAGAATCAAAAAGAGAGATTTGCAATATATGGTGTCTTTTGAATGTCCATGCGTGGCTCACATCATTCTCATGAAAAGAAGTTAATGCTAATAATCTATTTTATTTTTTATTACAAATTGCTTAACTCCAGAAACAAATACATTTGTTGACAGTCTACTCCCATTTCTGAACACACTTGGATGCATACATAGAGATATTCTCGCTGTACCATCTGAATATGATCAATCATATTCTTATTGCTAGAGTTTTATATAACCTTAAAAGTTAAAAGACATAGACAATTTGCTTTCACTTTAAATGTTAATTGAAATTTGGGTTGCAATTATTTTGTAAGGAAAGTAGAGGAATAATGCAGTAATGAGCTTCAAACATTTGCTCCCAAAGATTTAAATAATTTACCACAGTTTTCTGCCAGAAAGTGATGAAAATATTGCAAAGCCTTCTGGAAATTTTTATTATCCTGAATAATTTATAGAAACTGGAAAGTATATTTCCCTCATACAATTTCACTGTTTTGCTTCAGGAAAAAATAATAATAAGGAGGTGAAAATCTTATTGTGACTTATTCAGCCTACATTCTCTGACTGAGACCATCAAATTCATGAGATCACTATAATGCACATAATGTAGAAACAATATAGTGATAAGGAAAAGTAGGGGCAGATTTTAACTTTTTATAGGAAAACTATATGGAAATTTCCTTCCTTCCTCCCCTTTTCTTTTTTCATATCTATATATTGTGTACACACACACACACACACAATCCAGATAAACCACTATTAAAGAATATAAAGTAGCCAGGTTTTCATAACCTGGAAACAAAACATGGGGAAACAATGGGAGAAAGAAAACTTGGCATGTGAGAATGCAGAAAAAGAGTTGGTTTGATTTAAAGAGTATCAAAATGTTTAAAATAAATCAAGCTTTAAAATAAATCCCATAGCTTGAGATAGTGAAATAAAGAGAATGATAATATGTCCTATTACATGCCCACAAATATATTTACATAACATGAGGGGATACCATATAACTATATATATGCATTAAGGTAGTTAAAGATAAATGCCCAGTTATCTTGTTGTTAGTCCAGTAATAGCTCACCTGAATCATCCAAATTTTAAAACATGAACCGTGAAAAACAATTGTCCACCTTCCACTAATGTAGCATAGAAAAATAACATCATACAACATATGTATACAATATGTAATATTTCTTTATTTAGAATTTTTAATATCCATTCTGAACATGACAACTTATGAATACACAGTAGAGATGATTGGGGGAGGATTATGAAATTGGAAAGAGACCTAATGTGTACAATAATAAATGATTTTTTTGTCCCAAGCTTCTTGTTTTGTGGATTTTAAACATGTTATTTTTTTCTTTGAATATTCTCCACAGCAAGCAAAAGTAAAAAATGAGGAAATAGTTGATGCCAAATGATTGCAGCAACAGAAGAATTAGTACCTAATTAATTCTAGCTGTACTGAACAACAACTACAAAACCCTATTAATTACTGTTGTTACTTTGTGCCTTTGAAGACTGACCTCTTAATTGTTAGACATTTTGAAAGACAAAAATGTTGGCATTACTTATTTATATGATAATGAATATATTGTTCCAAATTAAATACATACAGAATGGATTTTTAGCAATATGATCAGCAATGTTTTATTTATGATTTCTTTGCATAATAGAAAGAGGAACATGCTGTTACTTTGACCTGCTGCATAACAAGCAATTAGTTCACAAACAAAAAAGTTCTTGTATCAATACATATAAAACAACTGGAAGAAGCACAGAACTGTTAAGGGTAAATGGTATATTGAGTGTGTGCTAGAATAGCTGTAAATGATTATCCCTAGAGAGCCATTTGTTTTGGTGAATAAATAACAGGTCTATGGCAGTGTGACATTATACAGTGATGTGCTCTTACGGGAGATGATTTACAGATAAGAGTTTACTATCCTCCCTAACATAACCAGGATGATGAAAAAATAATGACAAGCATTTGATGTCCCTATACAAATCTCACCCTTTTGTTTCTGCATTCCAACATCTCAGGACAAACCCTCAAGCATGAGTACAATGCTAGCAGTAATTACAGAGACAATATAATTATTATTAGCCATTATTAGCCAAAGACAATATTAATTATATTATTAGCCATTGATAACCTCAGCATAACTAATTTGTCTATTTTCTTTTAAAACTTAAGTTAGCAATTTTTATTTTAACTTGCAATGAAACTTCTACTTGCTGTGTAAATAATTACTTTCAAGTTCAACTATCCTAAATTTCCCACCAGTCAAGTTCATTGGAGGCCTCCTTTTCTATTACTATAGCAACTAATTTTTCCATAGCCATTACACATATCTTCATTGTACATACTTTCATATATCTATGCATTATATTTTCTATTTTTTCTAAATACAACACAGATTACCTTTACTATACATGTTAAGCCAGATGCAAGTGCACCATAGTTTTATGACTATGAGATATTTAAAAGGAAATATGAATATATAATTGAGTCAAAATGATAAAATAAGTGCCCAGATATATTCTTCACTTTATATTTGAGTGAGAAGTAGTGTATTTAGAAAGGAATAGCGTGTTTTTTTTCTTGCACTACCAAGGGAAATGCTTATGACACCAAGCCTTTTTCAGTAAGTGCTAAAGATGTTGGCCCTATTTCACTGAAATGAAAAAAAAAAAAAGCTCTCTGGATACTGTTATCCAAACTGACCTCAAGTAAGTGTAATTGGCAATAAGTTCAGGGAAGCAAATTACTACACCTTAGGAATGTTTAATTACTGAGGCTGTCTTTGATAGCTTTACGAGCCTTTGACCATTATGAAAAGTCTAATTGCAAAACCTATTTCCTTAGAAACTAATTCAAAATTGACTTCTGTTGATTTGCTATTATACATTCATAACCTCATCTTTTCATATTTTGGCATAAAAAAATTATATAGGACATAAATCATGCAAAACCATTACATTGTTATCTCATTTCAGTCATAATGGTTTACTGGCCTAGAAAGGTTCCTGCTTTGTTCCTACAATTGGATTTTGAAGAAAATTAATTTACAGTCTTTTGGTGGTGGTGGTGGTGGTGGTGGTGGTGGTGGTGGTGGTGGTGGTAGAGGAGCAGGAGGAAAATATGTATGCACAGGAAAACTCAAAACAGTAAAACACTCAACATTTTAAATAATGCAGATATTTACATATCTCTTCCAGATGATGTTCTCAAATGTTAAGTCTCAATTAGATATTTTATGTAACCATTTTAGTGTGTTTTTTTTTAAAAACACAAAACTCATGCAACATATGTACGTTTTCATACTGGATTTTGAGATTCCTGTAGCATGAGTTGCTAGGGCAGGAACTTCTTTTCCTGATTGAAAATTTTCTGCTAAGCACTTAATGGAGTGCTTCTGCAGTTAAACTGCACGCCATACAGAAGTATGGAATGTAGCATAATTAAAATGGCAACCTCTGTTTGGCTCTGTGGGCCAATCCTCAGAGGCTGAGCATATATTTTGTATGTAGATGCAGTCCTTGGGATCTCTGGGTATTGCTGAAACTGCAGAAATACTTTGGGGTTGATGAGCCAATGGTTCCTAAATTTTATCAGCTGTTGGTTCATTGACTGAGAAGGTCATTGAATGTATTTGGTATAATTAATTGAAGCTCAGGTATTTTGGTAAAATAAGAATTAGTACAAGATAAGAAAGATGTGAAATTAGGTTGAGGAAAAAAGAGGACAATAGGAAGCTCTCTGCCACAAGCAATGATTTGTAACGAATTATTCAGTGAAAAACAGCAAGAAAAAATTTGCTGCACCAAATTTGTTATCTTCAGCAAATCAGGTGACATTGCAGGAGGAAAATCTTCTTAGTCTGGTAACAAAAAATCAGCCAAAGTCTAGTAAAACTGTTTCTAACTTTTTTTAATCAAATGCATACGTTTTAAGAGCTGAAGCTTGCTTTTAACATATGCATAAAATGGGTGAACTGATGTAAGATTTAAATTGTGGTGAGGTGGGTAGAGAAAGGAAATCAAGACTAGTTGATTGTATAGATGCAGTTTACATGCAAGACAGATTACAAGTGCCTTAGCAATTAAGAATTGTGATGTGTTAAAATAATATGATCAGTCTATCCATTCTGCATCTGAGGAAGTGAGCTGCAGCTCACCAAGCATTGAATTTGTGAGGGAGACTCTAAGTTAGTATTGTGGATGTCTGAATCATTCATTTTGTTTTCTTTTGTTTTATTTCTCATTCATTCATTCTGCAAGGCTGCTCACTGGTAAACTGGATCAAGACAATAACAACAACAACAACAACAACAACAATAATAATAATAATAATAATAATAATAATAATAATAATAATATCTAGGATTGATACCTAGGATGCTGGCAGCAACCCATATCAATCATTAACACCAGTCACTGGTATTTGTGATACATTTTTAAATGTTCAGTTGACTGAGTTTCATGTTTCATAATAAAAGAGATAAAAAATGATGATGATGATGATGATGATGATGATGATGATGATGATGATGAAAATAGGTGGCCGTGGAATGTTGCAAGTACCTCAGATAGTTGAAGAAGAAAAAAGGGCTTTGGAAGAATACCACCTATGCAAAGAAGCTGAAGAAACAGTGGACCACCTGGTAAGCTCCTACAAGAAGATTGCATAAACTGACTACAAGCAGCGGCATTACAAAGTAGCAACAATGATGCATTGGAAGATATGCAAGAAATATTATTTGCCTGCAAGCAAGAACTGGTGGGACCATAAAATAGAAAAAGTCATATAAAATGAAAAAGATAAATTGCTTTGGGACTTCAGAATCCAGACAGACGGGCACCTGCCACATAATACCCCGGACTTAACAATTGTTGATAAGAAAGACAAAAAAGTCTGGATAGTAGATATGGCAGTGTCTGGAGACAACAGAAGAGAAGAGAAAGAACTGGAGAAGATAACAAAATACAAAGACCTACAAATAGAAATAGAACGATTATGGCAAAAGCAAGCAAGGGTAGTACCAATAGTAATAGGTGCCTTAGGTGCAATCCCAAAACAACTGGAGCACCACTTGAACTCCATAGGCATTGACAAATTTGCCATCGGTCAATTGCAGAAGGCAGCTTGACTTGGAACAGTTTCCATCCTGCGACGATATCCGTAACACCGTCAAACATCCAGATTTGCCCATCCCAGGTCCTTGGTGAGAACTCAATAGGTAGACAAAACTGCCAAACCCAGTCTGAACATCTGGCTGACTGTGCGATGATCAATAATAATACATGCACCATCAGTCAATTGCAAGAGGCAGCCTTACTCAGAACAGTTTACATCCTGTCACAATACCTTCAACGCCCTCAGGAAGTAACATCTGCCTGTCCCAGGTCTTTGGAAGGAACTGGATAGGTGGATAAAAATGCCAAGCCCAGTCTGAACATCTGTCTGACTGTGCAATGAACAATAATTGGTTAAATTTTTATGCCACCCAATCCCCAGTGACTATGAACACTATGTAGATACGGCGTATTGTAAAAAAAATCCCTAGATACATATGCAGCATACAGGTATGCTTGGAAAATAATCGGACAAGAATGCTGAGAAATCTTTTTCATATATCTCATTCATTTGTCACGGGGAAAATATATCTGGTCGTTTGGACTCAATAGCGACTTAGTGGCACATAACGTCTTATTCGTAGAACATCCTAAAAGCAGAGTGAATGTCAACGAAAGTTAAAAGGCCAACATTGAAATAATCCAGTGGGATTATTGAGTTCCCCTTCATAATTCTGTTGGACCTGATGTAAACAAGGCACAGGCCAAAATGTGGACATTTTATAGTGTCAGACCAGAAAAACTGGCGTGCACACTCCAAGGATAACGTAGGTTGAAACATACTACACACCTATCCAGTGAAAATGCAATTAATGGCCACAAATCAACAAAGCCTTTTTGGTTGTAAGAGAGAACATTCCAGAATATTTTGCCCTGTTAAACACGTGTGATTTTTCTGGTTATCCTTGGCAGGAAAGTAAAGGTACTTTGCCATCAGAAAATTTGTGTTCATGTAGTTATTTTTTCCTCCTATGGATTCACTACCCTAGAGCATTAGAGCTTGGTGTCTTAAGAAAACACATTTGGGACAGATGCTACCTTTCAAAAAAGACCCAGTGATTTGAAAACTTCAAAATCATTCAGCACAAGATTCTGATTTTGGAGATAAAAGTTGTGGTTAGAAGATGCCAAAACGTCATCTCTGTTATGTCTCCATACAGTTGGTTTGCCTCCTTTCCAGTATATATTATCTTTTCAACCAAGCTCCATACATGGAAAAAAAAGAATTTACCAGCAAATAAACAGCACATGGGAAAAATCCACCTAATTTCCCATTGAGTAACTGCCTCCTGGGCCATATCGCTTCTAAGAGCATGGTTTTTAGATCTTTCTCTTTCCTTTCCAGGTTCCTGGGACATAGGCAACTTTGTGGACCAGTTTCATCTTGGAACTCCTGTGGCTTCAACCCAGTTTGTCACTAAGAACTACCATGACTAGCAACACCGACAGAAGCACCAAACAGCACAAGCGCCATTGCTCTCAAATGATTTAGCTTGATTTTTTTCCCTATGGAGCTCCAAATCAAAGTGAAATCTTTCCCTTCATTCAACGAGCATGGGCTGGATTTTTGCATGATCGATAGGATTTAATAGGGCTGGCCATGACTTTATTTTAGGATTCATTATGTTTTTCAACAGGCATCAATACAATGACATAGTGGTCCCTAGCATTCCACCACATATGTCACAGAAAATGTAACACGTTCACTGCAGAACTTGTGTGGCCTTGAAGTTAAATGCATATATTCTCATATTAGCTTGGAAGCAGAGTGATGGCATAGCCACCAACATATAATCGTTTCTGAAACCCTGAAATGTGGCCCCTTATCAGATTTCTGCTGAATGTGTCTTCTGTTAAAATTCTATCCAACTATGATAGATAGATATAATACATATATAAAAGAATATTCTCCCCAAGGATTATTTTACTATTGAACGGTCCATAGCCTACTCATGACCAACAACTACACATGTTCCAGCCTTTTGCTTTAGATATTTAATGAACATCAAATTACCTTCTTATACTCTTTTATGGCACTTCCATTCATGATTTCCCTTCCCAGGCTACGTATTCTTTGCAAGTACCCATCTATGTTTCACCCTTGAACTAATATCTGCCATTTATTGCAGCATTCAATTAAAAATTGAATTTCATCATTGCTTTCTCAAGCTTTTTTTATTGCCCAGTTGGGAAATGGAATCTCACTGAAATTAGACATAAGCTTCATATTATATTGTAATATTTTTTGCGGGTATCAATATTTTTTTTTCTTTGAAGAACTAATGTCCCTATAAATGATTCTACAGACTCTTCAGGAAAGCATGCAACACAGATGGATAAATCCACAACAGACAACTGCAAAGTTGGACATGTGCAGATTAGAACCAATAGAACATAGAACAATGGGATTGTAAATCTAGCACCCTACTCAAGTAGGAGACTCTATACCAGACAAATGGCTGTCCAATCTCTTCTTAAAGACCTCCAGTGGTCTTCTGGAAGTAAGCCTTTCCACTGATTAATTGTTCTCACTGTCAGGAAATTTCTCCTTAATTCTACGCTGGATCTCTCGTTTACAAGGTTCCACCCATTACTTTTTGTCTTGGCTTCAGGTGCTTTGGGGAGTAGGTTGACCCCCCGCTTCTCTGTGATACCCCTCAAGTACTGGAAGAGAAGTTATCATGCCTCCCCTAAGCCTTCTCTTCGTTAGACTACACATACCTAGTTCCCTCAAACATTTACTCTGTTACAGGTTGGCTGAAATAAGTTATTCTATATAATTTCCAACTTGAAATAATCAAATGGCTGTGTTTTGACTACAGAAGCTTCCCAAATTGACTTTATTTTTCACATTGATATGCTTCCTGTTCAATGGCATTGTCACAGTTGAAGACCCCCTTTGACAAAATGCTTTGTGCCTGCACTCAACACTACTGGATACTTCACCATCACTCCTGTTGTCCCACCTCCTCAGCTCTTTTACCCCTGGTGATCTTCAGCAGGTTCTAACCAGTTCTGGAGAACCGGTAGCGGAAATTTTGAGTAGTTCAGAGAACTGGTAAATCCCACCTCTAACTGGCCCCGCCCAACATCTATTCTCTGCCTCCCGAGTCCCAGCTGATTGGCTGGGTCTTCTTTGGTTGCCCTGCCCAGGAGAACACAGCTGGAAAGCAGGTCAGTGGGATGGGGAAGGAATGGAGATTTTACAGTATCCTTCCCCTGCCACACCCACCAAGCCACACCATGCCCACAGAACCCGTAGTAAAAAAAAAATTGAATCCCACCACTGCCTGTGACACACTTGTGGGTATTATTTTATTTTATTTTTTCATTCTTACTCTCCCAATCGGTTATTGGACGATGAAATTAGCACATTTTCTTCCCTTTAAAAGGAATTGTGCCTCTGCAGAGCAGCAGTTTCTTTCTCCAGTGTGTTACTAAGGGGGGAAGGAGGGCTATACGTGATTTCTGCCTTTTTTATGTAAAGGCAAGTAAGCGTAAGAAAGCTCCTATTGTAGGTGTGGACCTAAACTCCTGATTCCTTCTGAAACAACCCTTTTTCTATTCAGATGCATCTTAGAATGTTTCTATTTGGGAGAAGTAATTTCCAGTCTGGAATGATCTTGGTTCAGTTAATGAGAACAACTGTTGCCAAATCACCCTTAAGTTCCAGTGAAATCTGTCTTCTCACCAACATTTTAAGGTGCGTTATGAGAAAAAGGAACAAAGCTGTAATAAACCAGTTTCATACATTCTTGGCCCATTCTATTCATAAATCACATGAGTGTCTATCACGGTTCCATTTCCAGTGTGAGGTAAACTCCCTAAGAGCCAATTATATTCTTCTCCGTGAGGCAGAAGAAGGGGGGGAAAAAGTTTGAACCGGAGAGGAAGCTTGTGTTAGGGGTGTAACTTACCACAAGCAAAGAGGAAGGAGGTCCAAAAACACACAACTCTACTTTAACCGTGTGAGTTAAAATTAGAAGCAAGAGGAAGTGACAATTTAGCATGTCATGGGAGTCGGCTAAAGTGGCTTCTCTCCCTTTTTTTATATTTATCATTTGCCCAGGGTGTAATTGGTGTTTCAGATGAAGACCAAGGAGCCAGTTGGAAATGAAAGGTCATACACTTTGTTGACATCCCACCATCAGATTGTAGTCATCCTTTCCTCTCTGCCTTTAATTCCTTGTGGTGAGCATGTTTACTTTCGGGAGAAAAGAAGCAAGAGAGTCGGATGTTTACCTCTCTAGGAAATTGTCGCCATAGTTCCCCCCCTCCCTTTTCCCCCCCTTCTTTTAATTGAACTATAAGAGGGGGAAATGGTAAAGAAAACCACACTGGTGTTTATTTTATAGCTAGGCCTGAACTATCAGTTGAGTTCAAATTGGAAGCCTAGTTGGGTGGCAGGGTTTTATGTAGAAATACTAGAATTCTCAAATTGCGTTCAGAGTTTTGACTCACATTTTAGTATGGCCTCCTCACCCAGAAAGACCAGAAGTGGGGACGGGAGAGGGCAGTGTTGCGGTATCTGAAGTCCACCAGAAGGCACCAAGCAATTAAAGTACTCCTTTGAGAAAATGTAGAGAAGAACTAAATGTCCATGCCAAGTTCAGATTTGGCAAGTGTCATTAATCTTCAAAGAACAAATCTTGGGTTTTCATCACATACCATGTTTGCAAAAGACAGCATCGGGCTCCTTCGTTAATGTGTAATTCCGTTTGTGGCTTTTTTTGCAATTTGGGGGGTTGCAACTTTACGGTTCCTGGCTTGGGAGAAATCTCATTTAATTCAATTAGGCTTACTCTTAGGTAAACCTCTTGATGTGTTGTCTTCGGCAAGTCTTCATTTTCTTTTTTCCTGGTATTTTTATCCTCACTGGCTGGGTTTGTAATCCCACGTTAGCTGCCTGGAGTTCCCATTGGCGCATGGGGCACGCATAAGAATCCCTTCACTATTATCCACAAATCAATTAGGTTTCATGCATTTCTTTTACGGTGTTTGCCAGCCATCCCCAATCTGCAGGTATGAAGTGGTGATGTGCAGCAGAGTAAGCATAAACAGGCATCGAATTAATAACTGCTCCAACATGGTTGCTGATAGACAATGAACATGGGTTAAAAGCTCACATGAGCAGGATTGTTCTGATGGCTTTACAAAATGCCAGGAGATGTTGAGGGGGGTCTGCGTGTACTTCTGGGGGCAAGGAACAGAAAGAGTAGGGGATCTCATCAGAAAAGCCTGCTACCTGATCCAGCTATCCTTAACCTCATCTGAAGGATTCTTAGGTGGCTTTCTCATGATGTTACTAGATAAAGATACCCTCCTGCTGCCTGACGTAGCCCACACTGCTATATTGTTTGTTTGTTTGTTTATTTGTTTTGTCAAGCATACATACATTGGATATACATATAAGTATAAACATAATCATGAACACATAAAATGGATAGAAATAAGAGAAAAAGAAACTAGGACAGGGACGGGAGGCACGTTTGTGCACTTATGCACGCCCCTTACAAACCTCTTAAGAAAGGGGTGAGGTCAATAGTAGAC
>JAOYMU010000274.1:37039965-37059847 GCA_025802295.1 Psammodynastes pulverulentus
TAGGGGTGGATAGGGGCGTGGCCAGGGGAGGGGGGGTGAGTTCCACCACCTTTTCTCTGAGAAAAAAAGCCCTGTGTATCATTATATAATTCAATATTTTAGTCTAGTTTTACTTAAAATACATAAAACCTATTTTCTATTTATCAAAAAACATATTTAGTCTATTGAATTTTACTTATTGGAAATTAATAATTTAACCCAGTGTATCCTCTCACATTTGACTTTCATTGTTTCATTGTTGTCACTTTGTACCATTTGATTACTCTTCTAACGTGTCTTCCAATCTTAACTATAACCCTAAGATTTATACAGCAGGGAGCGATTTGCAATGACTGTATAATTATAATTATAATTATAATTAATTAATTATAAAATTAATCTGTGTTTGCACAGTTATCTTAAATAAACAGATGCAATAAACCTGTATTTTTTTGTACTGCCTTGGCTTTTGATTTCCTCAACTTGCCACATATACATTATTGAAAAACTCTTTTTTGATTGGTTTGTCAGGTGAAATTAGATGGGTCATTACAAAAGAAAGGACTTTCTCAACAATTGCTTGTAAAATGCCACAGCTAAGAAGCAATAATTTAAAATCAGGTTTTAATATTTGCTTTTATACTGGGTTGGTCACTTTATATATCATAATGTACTGCTTATTAATTATTCTATTGCTATTTACCAATGTATAGCTTTTGTTTTCTATTTAATCTTTTCAAGTAGCATTGTTATTGATTATTGAACTTGTAAGCGGTTTGAAAGAAAATTGTGCTATAATCCCAATCCCAAACTTTTTTTTTAGATGGAAAAGAATTAAAGTACATGCACTCAATGGAAAATGCATTTAACCTGTAACATGGTTAGGGAATTTTAGAAATGAAAAGTTCATGCACAGTAAAACAATAATTTTGAATCTGCTGGAATTTTTAAAGATTTCTGAACATCTTTGCAGTCTGAAATGTTCAAATTTAAAAAATTACAATGAAAATGTTCATATTGATGATTAATTTAATGATTAGAGGACCAGTGGCACACTAATATTCTAGCCAAATACCATTTATTAACACACTATTTTGAAACAATAAAGGTAGTAATTCTAATTTACAGTATATGTTAAATATAAATGCATGTTTCCTTCTTTATTTCTTGAACAATAATAATGATGAGATTGCTAATATTAATTGTTACTTAGCATAGTATCATGTCTCTAAAATCAAGGTAAATGTATTGAATGCTATAGCAGAATTGTTAAAATGCAATATTTCAAGGAGAGAAAAACAATAACATTACATTGCCATAAATCAGTTGAGGGATAATAAAACCATCAAAAAGTGGAAACAATATGACAGTTTTCAGACAACTGATAAAATGGGAGTTAAAAAGAACTATAGCTTTCAATTAAAGTCATTCTACTTCTTAGCACTACAATTGAGGCAACATTTTATATTTCAGACTGATACATGCATTCAAAATTTCATCCTAGAATATTTTCATAATGCCCAAATAAACTGAAAGTCATGAATGATTGAAATTTATTGATTATCTAGTAGATCCTTTTATCAAAATGTATTTATTGTAAGGCTTATAAAACCTATATTTCAATGAGCTAATCTGAGAGTGAAAAGATCCATCCATTCCAACAGGTTTAAGTTCAATTACACACAATTGTATCTTATTTTTCTTTGTAGGAAAAATGCACATTTTTCAAAAAAGATAAAATGGCTCTTTACCTATTCATGGTGTGGAAAATAAAACTATTATAACTAATAACAGGCATTTTCCTTTGTGAGAGAGAAATTTCAAAATGTATATTAAAGTCATTTGCAAAGGATAGCTTAAAATGAAATGTTCTACCAATCTTTTGCTAAGGCCCAATTGCGAGAGAAAATTATCCATCTGAATTTGGCTGTCTCAGTTAATGTGAATGGATTTTGCTTGAACAACTTGAAGGGGATAGAAAGGTAACAAAGGTGCTTAAGATCTGGAATCTTATTCCAGCCTTCCATTAGAAAACTACAAAGTTTGGAATTTGGGGAAAGCATACCTTTCATCTGGAATTTACTAAAAAGATTGAAACAAAATCTAATGCAGTGGTTGTTTTTTAGATTATTAATATAAATCTGAATATTTACTAAAAAGTATAAAGTCAATTGGTTTCAAATCTTCTCATATAAAAAAGCAACAAAATAAAAATAGGCACCTTTCCCAATGCTGTCAATGAATTTCATACCATTTGCTATCAAAGGTACCTTACTATGTCTAGTACTGCTCCTATTGACAAAGAAGCTCAGTAATCATTTAATATTCAAGAATGAGAACTGAATTACTTGAATAATTGAAAAAAAGAATATATTCATGCATTTGCATTAGATCATAAATTCTATTCCAATAATTCTTTTTTAATTGCTCTGCTATTTTCATTTCTCTTTGTAATAATTTGTATAATTGCTTTAAACTCTCAACAGATTTAAGAAAAGTAGAAAATGTATCTGTCATTTGCATGGTTATATGCACAGTGTAAACATGCAATGTTTTTATCCCATAATCAATTATATTTGTATAATTTTAGAAAAAAATATTTGATGAAAAATGAAGAGTATTAACAATAAGAGTTCTCTGAGACAAGAACTGAAGAACATACCTCTTAGTTTTCTGCTTTAAATATTGCCATCTCATTAAATCTAAACATTGCTAAGAAATTATGTGATCTAATATTGCATATTACATATCTGATATTCTCCAAAAGATAACAAAATTAAAAAGATAACAAAATTAAAATTAATGCAGCAATATATTGATAACACAGGAGACAGCTGGAATGTCATTGAATCAAATTGCTCATCCAACTGCACTAAAACTGTAGGTTATTTTCAACTGATGCTGCATATGGCAATATTACCTTTATCCCAGTACTCTTTAGCTAATACTTACAGATGTTCTACTTGTATATATGAACAAGCACTTATGCAGTAGAATTATTATGCAAATAGAATTCTGAGCCAGCTGTGTAATGAAGAGAGAACAGGTGGTCACCCATACTAGGAGCATTTTAAAGAGAGTACAATGCTTGAGGATCATCTCTGATGGTGGCTGTAGGCATTGTTAGGTATGTGGCTTAATTGGAGCCCTTGAGGGAAATTTTGAATACCAATTTCCTTTAATTTTTTATGGGTGAAAAAAGAACCACTATGCTATGCATGGCTTTAAAGGTTTTGATACACAAAACAATTGCCAAAATCAAGTACACAGTTTCACAGAATATTTGAATCAAAGAATGATAGAATTGGAAGGGACTAAAAGGATTTTAAGTTTAGGAATAATTTCTACAATCTGGCAGAACATAATTTAAACTTTCTATGAGAAGAACAGTCTTAACTGTTCTTAAAAAAACCTCTAGAGAAACACAACTCACATAGGTAGATTGTTCCACTGTCCTACATATCTTATTTCAATGCACAGGGAACTATGGTATATTAACAATATTTATTGCCAATTTAAATAAACACATCTTGATCAAAGTCATAGACATCAGTTTTATAACACAAAAAGAACTATTTATTATTAATTTATTATTTAGATCTTTGCAATACAGAATAACTTTACTTTCTTCCACAAAATCACCAACTAGATGGAAATTTGTCATTGACATGTGAAAACAGAATTAAGGCTTAATAATAAATCTGGCACAGATCCTCAATCACTGTTTATTGGCTGCTAAGATCCTGAATAAGAATTGATGCCAAATTAAATCCAAGCATTCTGAAAATGGCAGATGCAATAATCAAAATTCTGAATAAATAACAATGATTTTCTATGTGCAAAGAAACCAAAATGTGCATAATAGATGTGAAAGTAATAATGTTGCTGCAACTGAATGAAAAACTGAAAAAAATTATGTACAACAAAAATAACAACATCTGTAACATTAAAAACCCAAGTTAGAATGTTTGGAGGAATGGTAGGAAGGGTCAGGCTATTTTATCATGAGTGGGGGGTTTTTCCTAATCAGAAATAATCTGAATGAGCAAATTAAATATTTGCACATAATTTGTTTCCTCTAAATCAAAAACATATTAAGGAACCTTTTATATTTTTGCAATTAGGATATATTTTTGTTCTCATTAATGAAAAGTGTTATATAATTAATTTATGCACATGTTTTGCTTTTTATACTTTTAATATGGAAGTACAAAAAATAGACTGTATGACCAGAGGCAAAAATAGTGATCACAGGTGAAGAAAAAAAATTACCAATAAAAATAAACATGAGAAATGAAGAAAAAATATATATAAAAAGGGGTTTATACAATGGTTATGCATAAACTTTCAGAAATCTGCTGCAATTAACACTGTATTTTGAGACACATTTAAAACAATAAATACCTATCACCACTTTTAACCCTGTTCTTTCTATATTTCTCCAATCTCCTTTTAATGACATGGGCAGGGGCCACCTCTAAATTTTGCAGATTTTCATTTCACACTTTAAAAATGATGACAATCATTTATCTATTCTGAAACTCCACCTTCACTCGAAGCCCCCACCTTCTCATATTATGAAAAAGGCAGGAAAAAAAGTATTCCTATCTATTTTCTCCCCAAAATATATCATCTTCCCATGAGCTAGCATTCTACACAGCTTTTGTAGAATCTATAAAAGGAATTAAACAATTATTTTGCTGGGAATAAAATGAGTGTTTTAGAAACACAAAACTGCTTTGACAAGCTCAATACATAACATACATACATGTTTGTTTAAAAAAGAGTAATTTCAAATAAAGTCATTTGTTGCTATTTAGCTTTGACACCTTAATTTTAGTAAAAATATTCCCATTCATGATACCTCAACAAGGGTTATTTTTTCATGTGTTATAATAAAAAACTGATGCTCCTTTAGGTTTCATTATTCTACATTATAAAGACTATTAACAGTTCCGTGCCCACCAGATATGGTATTTTCTTTGCTTCAGCTTTATTTTTAAAATCCATTTTGATATATTGTCATTTAAGCTTGGAGGCATTTCCCTCTTTCCCCTGTTTTCTTTCCTTTAAAAAAAGCACTAAGATGCAGAAGCTTAGGAAGTTGTTTTGATGATTAAATAAAGTTTATTATTCTGTTTGTAATATTGTTTACCCTAAATGCAAAGCTCTGTCACCTTTAATTATTTGGCTCTTTAAAAGTTCATTTTTTCTGTAAGATGGAACAATATTGCCCAGTATTAACATCCATCGTGTTTCTGTTTTATTGGCTTCATAATGAGAAATAAATTTACATGTTTATTTAGTTTTTCTATAACACCAATCTGACACTTTGAATGGTTAGTCTGGTCATCTCCATGGAAAAGTAGGGCGGAAGGAAGGAAGGAAGGAAGGAAGGAAGGAAGGAAGGAAGGAAGGAAGGAAGGAAGGAAGGAAGGAAGGGCAGCTGTACTTCCATACTATTGCAAAGAAAACTATGTGTTTGTGAAGTCATTAGCAGATCAAAATTAATTTGAATGAGATTTTACTTTTGTCTTTTAAATGGTATTAAAAGAAAAGAGCTACCAGAATACTTCAGAGCTGCTATTAAACATTCACTGATAACAATTTGCTCAGAAGGCACCACTTTTATCAACAATAGATAATATGAATGCTGTCATTTTTAGCAACAGTGACAAGGTATTCTTTCTGTTATAGGGCATATGTCTCAAAAGAAGTGGATGAGATGCTCTCTGGAATGACTGGCTTCTTGTATCCTTGAATTATGCCCTTCTGATTTTAACACAAGATGTGTGTGTGTGTGTGTGTGTGTGTGTGTGTGTGTGTGTCAATGTGGTTTCAAGAGAAACCAAGTTTTTCTTAAAAAGTGGTGATGCCAGTAGCTTTTAAAATAGCTGTGAAATGCTTCCTTCTTAAGAGGTTCTCACTGGTTCCAAGGGTGTTTGATCATTATTGACCAATTCCCACTTTCTTTTTCTAAGGAAGCTTTTGAGTATATGTAGGGTATTCGGCAACAGTCCAACATCTGACACAGTTTTAACAAAATATCAAAATAAAATACAATACTCTTTACAAAATATTGAAGATATAATAAAGGAAAAGGGGAAGAGACCAGTAAAATGTAAAAAGTACAAAGAAAATATTTTTAAAAAACGATTGGAATGTTCTGTCTTCTGTGTTCATATTATTGTAAAAAAGTTTCCACAACTGACAAAAAGTATACTTCCAGAAATCTGTATGTTCTAAATGAAGTTACATTTAGATGGTTGAAACATAAAACAATCAATCTTTCACTAATACGAGATTACAAAATTTTTAGATGAAAGGGGGGAAAAATCTGTGAGCTTCCGCTTATATTCACCTAAAACATTCTTTATTTTGGTAAAAGTAGCACCTTTGAATATAAAGGTATGAATATTTCCATTGATGAATTTAATATTTAATTTATAAATAATGATAGGAAAAATCTGGTCTAAATTTGTGGTTTCTTCTGGGCCGTCAATAAACTAATTTAGATATATTTAATATTATCCTATGAGTGTATTGAAATGCCATGTATTCTACTAATGTTTACATATAATGGATATTTGATATATAATGGGTACTCTGTCTATATCTGTGTTTGTGTGTGTGTGTGTATGTGTGTGTGTAATGAAACCCTGTATTTTTATTTCCGGTGTTGCACAGTATTATTGGCTAATGTATTTTATAAGAACATTTAAAATGCATATTAATTAATGCATATAATTCAAATGTTAAAAATAAATATATTTTCTCAATGTGATTTTCCCACACTTGGTCTCTCAGTTGTATGCATAAAATAGTATTCCAGTGAGGTAGCAAGTGATACAAACAGTATCTTTTTAACAATGGGCCATTTCCTTGTGAAATGGATTGGAAAGAATATGATAGAATACAGAAGACTATACTAAAATGATGATCCTTCAGTCTGATGAGCAATAGCACTCTCAGAATTAGAAGCATCCAGGGCTTTTTTTCCGCCGGAACATGGCGGAACGGCGTTCCGGGATCTTTTTGGAGTCCATGTCACGTGGTCCGTCTCCACCAATCGCACTCTATCATTTCCGGTATATTTAGCGTGACGACGGGGGGTGCGTTCCGCCACCTTTCTTCGGCGAAAAAAAGCCCTGGAAGCATCCATCTACACATATTCTCAATAGTGAGAATATACAGCTCTGCACATACTTAAGTAGGTATTACTGAAGGGTTTATTATCACATTGCTTTCAGGGTCTTCCAGTAAAAAAGAAAACATTTGAAATTGTGTTTGTCAATTATCTTTTTAGGCATTATATATGACAACATTAAAAACATTATTGTGAAGATTAATACTGAGTTCATTCCACTGTTTAAATAAGAATCTGCATGGCTTGATAACCTCATGTTAAATAGAATTTGCTATCAAGTTCTTAACCCTTAATTTTGCATTAATATAAACTTTAATGTGGAAACATTTGGAAAGATGAACAGAAATACCTGATGTGCCACACAACTCTATGTTTATGCAGAACTCTATTCCACGGTACTATGGCTAATAACTGCAATTAGAAACTGTAATTTTTAAAATTAATAATGTAATTATCATTGTCCACTCCTTTGACAATGGTGTGATATTAATTTGAAAGAAAAAATACAAAAGATCATTGATGTTTTTATCAGACATTGTTCATTAATTGGTGGATCTCTCTCATGTCAAAAAGCACTGACATTGGAACTTTAGTTGTTTTCATAAGTGTAATCAGCTAATAGTTCAAAATAAAAAATAACCAGTGTATTTTGTTATTTGATTCACACCTCCCTTTATCTAATATCAGTTTACTCAGCTTAATAAAATAATCAAGCAAAGCTTTTAGATATTGAATGTCACAGTAAACTAGTCTGATCCCAAAGTACATTAGAGACTAAAGAGAACATTGTTGGCAACTAACTAGTACTATTATATCAGTTCATCATTCTGACAAAAATTCTCTTTTAGAACCATCTTAGTATAAGCAGTTTTATATGAGAAATTTAATAAAGTTCCTACAACTTTCCAAATGTGCTCTTTGGCACTGATGAATCCATGTTTATTTTATGATAACAGCTGAAGAAGCCTCATTTTTTCTTTCCATCCATCCATCCATCCATCCATCCATCCATCCATCCATCCTGCCATCCATCATGCTGTCCAACCTGCTGGAGTAAGGCAAAATTGGCCTCTGCAGGCAGCAGAGGGTGTCCACAAAATCTTACCACTCTACTTCAGCCCCCACTCACCCAGCCATTGCTTGCAACAACAATGTCCCATCATCCAGCAACCCCCCCAAAACAAAATCAGATAGTACAGGAAGGATCATACACCAATACCAAAAACAATGAACAATAGCAAAAGCAGCATCCAGCAATAAAAAGCCACAGCATCCAAAAGGAACAAAAGACAAGTAGATTCTTCAACACAAATGAATCCATAGCAATAGCAATAGCACTTTAGATTTATATACCGCTTATCAGTGCTTTTTACAGCCCTCTCCATAGGCACTACAGCTCCTCCAAAGTTCTTTTTCTGGCCCTTTCCTCAACCCACCCTTCTGAAAAGAAGCCCAAAACTCAAAGCAGCCATCAATTCCAAATAGTGTCAGATTAAAGTAAAAAAAAATGCATCCACAGGCATAGCTAGCAAAATGCCATGAAAATGCCACCAAAATGCTGCAAAGCAGCACTCAAGAAACCCAGCAGAGAAACAAATGTAGCTGCCCTCTACATGCTGTGGTTCTACCCCAGACCAATCCATTCCTCCAAACCTTTAATCCAAACCCAAATCTTATTGCCACAAAAACATCTTCATATATATCTAACCAATACTTATGAGGACAACTCATCAATGGCTCCCTCTCTCTGACATCAATCATCTTATGATTAACAATGCTTGAAGCAGAAATTTCCTATTTCATACTACGTGCAATTACAATTAAGATAACCCAATGTTTTCTTTTTTGTTTTTCTTATTTTCAATTCCAGCAAAAATTGTAATGTGGATATTGTGTATGCAATAATTGTTTGTTTTGGAAGCAAGAAGGAAAATAGCATTCATTTGAAAATATCAGATTGTGAAATATGCTTCTATTGTTTTTCAACTAATACTTACAGCAATGAACAACAGAGTGATATAACTCTTTTTATTTAAATATTTTATTTTATTTGAAAAACACCTGTGTGCACTACCATATGTTTTTGATTTCCAGCTACATGGTTGTTAATAATAAATGAGAATTACCATCAGTGGGACCACAGTGAACATCAAATGAATGCCCCATTTTTCAGATCCTCAGAGGATACAAGAGATAACCATTAAGAACAATATAAAGAGCTTTGAGCTGCATGATTCCATGTATTAGCTAAATCATATTGACTATACCGACCAGCATTTGTTTTAGCAAGGCAACTTTTACTGTCACAGTAGGACAATATATATCATTACACATCCTTAAATTGTGTTATAATCTGTAGTTATGTTAGCACAAAGAACACCTAGTGTTACTGTACATGAATGGTGGTGATTCTATGGATATGGCTTGATAGCTATATGAATGTGAAATCCACCCCCCCCCCAAAAAAATTAGCCACATTGATTCCCCTTTCCTGATGTCAGAGCTCTATTCTGATGAATCATATTGGTAGAGAGCATTGGTGTTCATACAGCTTTAATGCAGACAAGTTAAGGAGAGCATTTGGTGACTTCCCCTGGTTTTGTCTCCCTTCCCATCAAGCATCACCTGCTGTCAGGAAAAACAACCAAAACTTTCAGTAAAATGGGTGGAATGGGACTTGGTAACTGTAGGTGGGTATGTGGATTGGTAGAGTTAATCTCTATTAAATTGCAGAACTAACCTGAGACAGGAATAGAGATGTTCCTTGTTTAATACCTGTTAGGAAGTTAGCTCAAAGGATTTAGCATTCTCTTGAAAGAGTAGTAAACATGCCCAAGAGTAGTCCAGCAGAAAGGTTGCTGTCATGGAGAAAGGATGCAGGATGAAATGGGAGGTTGCTCGCCTGACTTGGGGATATATAATGAACCTTCTATGCTGTCTTAGGCTATTACTAAATGCTACTGGCGGATTTGTTACATATTAGTGCATTATATGTATTCTGCTTCTTCTACTGACAAGAGAATTTACAGACTATACTTTTTTTTTACTGTTTTTATTACTTTGGTGAAGGTAATAGCACCAATCTGTATATTCATCAGGATTTAGTTGTTGTCCCCTCTTGATGACAAGAGTCTATTCCCTTGCATCCCTATTTGTAATAAAGTACACTTATCACTGTATGTTCACTACCAGCTCATCTTGGGTCTCTCCTCTGTGCTATGAAACAGCCAGACTGTTTCTTTGACATGCTCTTTTAAAAACAACCGCTAGATCCGTGTACCCTCCCATGCCATCCTTTAAGATTGGAATTAAATTCAATTTTAAGCTGCCTATGCTGAGATGAGCAAAACTTCATGAGAACATAGGTTGAACTCCAAAGCTAGAAAGATTACATTATATGTTTAAGTCATGTTACTGTTTGTTTTAAATTAAATTTTTTCTTCCTTATCTGCTATGAAATTCTAATTCTTACAATTTTAAATGTATAATTCAACACTCCACTGTGTAATTTATTCCACTGTCAAACTGTTCTTGTTATTAGGAATATTCAGTAATAATTCTAATAATTCAATTAGAAATTTCCTTCTGTACCCTAAAGCCATTAATTGGTGCCCAATACTCAAAGTGAACAGGCTTTAAAACCTGGCTTATTAAGAATGGTTCCCCGTTCAGATATTATAGTTATCTTTAGTTATCTTTTGTTAAAGCTAAATATAGTTCCCTCCCTTTGTCTTTCCTCATAAGACTTAAGTTTTCTGTTTCTGTGACCTTCTTACTGTTAATAGATGGTGGTTGTGACAAAATTTATTCAATTTATTTATTTTTTCAATTTCTATATGTATGCATCTCACACCAGTGGGTGGCAAACAATGCAGTGTTTCCAGTTATAATAAACTAGTACAGAATTAAGTGGATTGTCATTTTTTCGTGTTAAAAACCACAGCAAAGTAGCTCTTGTAAAAAAGGAGGCTGCTGTTGCTGTTTTCACTGCCCAGGCCGCTGCTATGTGAGCCCTACGGAGTGTCATCTCTGCCTTTCTCTCCTCCGGTTTTAACACCTCCTCAGGGTCAGAGAGTGTAGCTGTTGGAGTAGCCAGCGTCACTACCGGCTAATCTACATCCGGCACCTCCAAAATTTCAGTCAGATCTGTTGCCAGATTAAAATACTTCTTATCGAATGTAGAGGGGCTTGCTTGGGCCCCCGGGTTATCTAATTGTTTTTTAATTGTTTGTAAGAACAGCTTGGACACTGGGATAACCTCTGTACCCTCTGCTTGTTCTGCGAACAGTAAGTCAGAGGGATCCCCAGGACCTGCTGAAGGCCCAGGACCTGTCTCTTCCAGTCCTAGACCAGTGACACATTTAGCCTTCTGTAGTAAGGCCTTAAATAAATGTGGTCTGAATAGGCCTCTAAAAACCGGTTGATCTGAACCGATCCCTTCCTCTTTTGACAACTCCCTATCGAGTTCACCCTCCTCTTCCTCCAAAGAAGAGGAGGAAGAGTCCGATTGAACCATAGTGAACTCCTGTGGAGCCCTCGCTAATGCATGCCCCTTACAGATCTCTTAGGAAAGAAGTGAGTTCAACAGTAGACAGTCGAAGGTTAAAGTTTGGGGTTTGGGGAAGAAACCACAGAGTCAGGTAGTGTATTCCAGACATTGACCTCTCTGTTGCTGAAGTCGTATTTCCTGCCATCAAGTTTGGTGCGGTTTACCTTGAGTTTGTATCTATTGTGTACTCTTGTATTGTTGTGGTTGAAATTGAAGTAGTCATTGACAGGTAGGACATTGCAATAGATAATTTTTATGTACTACACTTAGGTCGGACCTAAAATTTCTAGTCTGGTGGCATAAGTTATTCTGTTGCAATAAGAGGAATGGAGGACTCTTCTCGTGAAATATTTCTGGACTTTCTCGACTGTATTAATATCCGATATGTAGTGCGGGTTCCAGACTGATGAACTGTATTCAAGTATTGGTCTAGTGTATGCTCTAGTTAGTAGTGCAATTTTACTGGAGAAAAAATGATGCGCAATTAGGTTAACAATTCTTAATGCCTCTTTGGCTATGTAGTTACAGTGGGCTTTAGCACTTAAATCATAAGAGATGAGTACTCCAAGGTTCTTGACGTAGTGGGGGTCATCAACAAGGTCTTGACCATTTAGCTTGGATTTTATTTTCTGATTTTTTTTACAATATGTAAGACAGAGCATTTGTTTATAGAGATTTGAAATTGCCACATGTTTGATCATTCTGACACATAGTCTAGGTCTTTTTGAAGAGTAGCAGTATTGTCCGTGTTGTTGAATAGCTTTACATCATCAGCGAAAAGAATGCAGTTGTTCTTAATATGATCACAGAGGTCATTTATGTAGAGTATAAAGAGAGTTGATCCTAGAACACTTTGAGCCCCTTAACAGCATGTAATAATACATGGATTTGTTAAATAAAAAAAATAAGCAAAAATTAAGCAGTAAGTGATGTTGTGGATTGTTGTTGTTGGGTATTTTGGGGGAAAGGAATAAAAGGACAGTTCTTTTAAACAGAGAACTTGTTCCAACAGTTTCTTCTTCCCCAACCATGTTCACCTTTATTTTATCAATATCACTGTAAATAATCCATAATTTGCCACTGCTGATTACAATTTTTCACACAATGAATAAATGAAACTGTTTGTTTTTCTTATTTAGAATTAGTTTTCCAAACTAGGATCTAGTCACTTACAGGAAGGTTGTCAGGTAAAGACTTTTTCATGTTCTGTGAACTAATTTCAAGTCTCTTTCAAAGTTTATGGTAGTTTGGCATAAAATAACTTATCATGTAAATTATCTCAGCATGAGACAGCTTTTGATATGAGAACAGCATATCTGTGTTTGTCCCTCTGATTGGTGGGAAGTGTATATGGACAATCTGCCCTCTGTCAAATTTAAATTGGAAAAGAGTTTAGTATATTTGTTTCATAAAATATTGTTGGCATATGACATTATGAATAACCATTTTCTTGCATGTCTTTGTTATTTTACTGAGCCTGGTAGTGGTTGATCATCTGCTGAAGATGAGTTTTCTCATATATACTTGTTTGCATTTTCCCAAGATGAATTTCAATTTGATATTTTCTGCCTACTATTCCAATTTCACTGGATCTCATTTATAACATTTCTTTGCCCTCTTCGGTGTTCTCCTTGCTTTCTAATTTATCATCCACAAATTTCATTAACATGCTTTTCACTCCCTCTTGCAGATTATTAATAAAGATGTTATATAGAATGAATATCTTCAAGATTCTCCTAGACATTTTCCATCATATCAAAAACAGTAAGCTATGGCACTTTCATTCTAGATTTTATGTAGTATACTGTAGGAATGGGGGCTGTATGGGATTTGTGCAGCAAACTGCCACTTCCTTATCGGCTATCATACCTATGTGGGATCACTCCATTCACAATGCCAAGAGATACGAGGGTTGCTCTGCCTGGTACATGATCTCACCCTGCCTGGTATATGATCTCACCTTGCCTGGTACATGATCTCACCTAGCCTACATCAACAGGATATTCTTAAGGATTGGCAGGAGATCTCACCAATAAAATGCTGTTACTATGCTCTATCCTTTCCTGTCTTACAAACTTGTATAAAAGCAATAAACATCGCACTTGCGATCAGACATCTTTGCAACCTGCTATGACTGGACTAACTGTGAAACTACAACATTGGGAAACTACAACAGTATACATATACGGATGAAGTCAAAACAAAGTTGAATAGACAATATGTGTAATAGATTTGTTTATTATCTTAAATTGAAATAAATATTTAACTGTTTAACTAAGGTACGCACATGCACGATTGACTGCACTTGCTGTGTTCTATCATATATGTGGATTAATTTGGATTAATTACAAAGCTCATAAATGTTGTCATTTTTCATTCATGTGACATATCTTTTAGGGTTTTGTCTCTGTGTGATAAAGTCATATTGTGCTCCTAAGTTAGATGACAAGATCAATTGGTCTAGCTCCTGAGAAACAGCTAAGCTCCCAATAGTATTAGTTGCAAATAGGTATAGATAAGAGGAAAGTGTTAGACTTGCTAAAGACAACAGAATCAATGAAATTGTTGTTTATTTTCCTATTTAAAAAAGTGATCTTGTGATCTTGAGAAGAGCTCCTATTCACCCTCTGCAACAGAAATGACAGAATACTTTTCCTCATATTACTCTGTCATATTACTGTATTTTCTTTCTTATAATGTTAATACACTGAGATTAACCACACATGTCTTCTGTATTATTTTATACATTCTGTATTTAGTATTTATAAATGATAAGTACAGAATATAATAGCATAGACCAAAGAAAATAAACCTCTGCTTTTATAATTATGTATATAATATAATTTTGTGTTTTTCAAGATTTGTTTTCCAATGTGTGGATATTTTTGGACAATTCCAAGAAAGTTGAAAATATCTCTTTGGAAAAGGAAACAACTCTAGGAAAATAATTTAAATCTTACTGTCCATTATTTACTATAAAGCCTCTTCTACTACTACCACTAACAACTAGGTAAAAATACATACATATACAGAGTGTAGATGCTCACAGAATCAGAAATCAATTTTGTTGGCAATATCAGGCAAGTCTAATTTTATCACAGTTCTCATTTGGATACCAGCTAAACAGATCCTAATGAAGTGAATGAAGTTGAATTTTATAAAGTTATCTAGGAACATTGGTTGTGTTCTTGTAGTTTAGTTCCCTACCATCACTTCTCGAAATTTCCAGGAAGGCAAGAAGAGACTGGATTGGAGGCATTAGTTACTGCAGATGGTGTGATTCCATGTGTTTTGAAGGTGATCATGTCATATAATTTCTCAATGAAGCATTAAGATTAATCCAGCAATATTGAACAAAATCTACTCAGTCAATAACCTTTGTTGTTGAGTAGATGCTAGTAGATGCTGGTTGCAAACAGTTTGCTGTTACTCCTGTTTATTGAGACCACAGTAATGGAATAATGATCTTGCTGGATATCTCAGAATTTTTGTATACCATCAGTAGTGAGGGTTTGAAGTAGGAAGCATTTCTCCTTCTTCTTAAAGGGGAGATTACAGATAGTGGAAGATGGTGTAGAGGTAGAGATGGGGAATGCCTTAGGACTATCGATTATGGGATGCTATGTGTTGCCACAGGCAATGTGCATTTCCATTTTTGTTGATAATTACACTGTTGTTATAAATTTTTGTTTGCTACACAGAGTTGTATACCAAATGAGTGGTCATAAAAATTGAATATATGAATGGACAAACAAGCAAACAAAGGTTTAATCCCAGAAAAAATGGACTGTGATGTGTGGGGTATTTCTGGATAGTACTACTACACAAACAAACTGGTTTGTACTTTAAGCATCCTCTTGCCCATCTGTTTGAAGAGTAGATGGCAGTTGAAACTAGGAGAAATTTTGCATAAGTTCTTCTAGTGCACTACTTACTCAGTGGTTCTACTCAGAGTGTGCAGATAACCCATTTTCCACCAAAGAAAGATGTTATATTTAAAAATGAATAAAGTAGATGAAAGAAACAGCGATACAAGTACAAAAATAGTTCCAAATCAGATATTATATTTTGTGTTTCTTTTCAGTTAATTTCTTTTTCATTGTAATCAAAGCTATTATCAGTGCATATTATTAAATGAGCTTATTTACTGACATATATTTTACTTTCTCCTAATTTATGCTCTGTATTTTTTAATCTAATTCATGCTTACAAAATTCCACAATATATATGTTATTATTTCATAAAACAGAAAACACATTTATTTCCTATTTATTCCTTGGTATGTTTTAGTTCTCCAGACTTTAAATTGTATAGTGTGCATGTCAAACTGTTTTTCAGAATAAGGAATCTAAGAAAACAAAATAAAGCTGATATTCTATTGTTTTAGTATTCAGTTATAACCTCAGAAGTAGTCTACATGCAGGACATAAATTGTATAGTATGCATTCTTAGGCGAGAGACAGGATAAATATATTACAATTCAAGATTGAGTTATTTAGCATTTCTCCTTGAGTACCCATTTTCTTCCTTCAATATCATTTGCTTTTTGTAAATTTAGTCAGTTACACATTTTTTGAATTTTAGTATTCAGAAACTGTGACAATATATTTCAGTAGTTGGCAGTCTTTTCAGACTTCTGAAGATATTGTGAGAACAGTAAAATTACATGAGATTTCATGAGAAAATGACAAGGTATTTAACCATATGTAATAACATGTTTGGGGGCAATGAAGATGTTATTTTAGAGGACAACTGACACCCAGTCACCATTATTACTTCTTTTTGACTTCTGGTATAACTGAAACAATATAAGTTTTAAAGGTAAAAAAAAATCTAATATGAATTATTTGAAGAATGGTCCAGATTTTATAAGCAGTGTATAATTTGAAGTTCTTAACAAAGAAAATCTTTGTCTGCCACCACCTGTGCCAAAAGAGAATAAACTGTGGTACAATTTCTGCATTTTAAAAAACAAAGCACTTTTGTTTTCATCATGAATAAAAATGTGAGGAAATGAAATGTATGGATTTGGTGAAACTAAGAAAGCTTTGAAAATATAAAAAGATATGGAGAAATATAATTAATATTGTTTCAACTACATTTATATTTTATTTTTCTCACCTCAAGTCTTTCATTTCTTTGGGTAACTATTTTTTTTACTCCTTTTTAGTACTTTTTTGAATATCATTTACTTCAAAAGGGAATAGTGTGAATATTTGATTGTACAATATAAGGAAATTACTTATTTGAAAGTGGTACCAAAATAATTTATCCAGATATATGCATGAAGATATATGGTCCATGCATGTATTTGTTATTTATGCAAGTTACATAAGTAATAAAAACAAATAAGCAGCTTTCAAAGAAAATAAAGTTGAAAATAGATGCTGCCAGCAAATATATCTATATTTGGTGGCCTTGGTGCCTTCTGAGCTTTTCATTCATTTATTCATTCATTCATTCATTCATTCATTCATTCATTCATTCATTCATTCTTTTATGCTACCCATCTTCCCTACAAGATGACTCTGGATGGCTTACAAGTTATAAAACAAGTAAAAATAGTTAAAAGATTAAAACAACATTTCAAACTAAGAGAGATGGGGATAAGGTCTTCCTATTCCATCAGTCACCTCAGGAAGTGAGACCCCCCCTTGCAGCCCAAAGCCAGTCAGCAAAGCCAGGTTTTGATACCCTTCCTGAAGGCCAAAAGGATAGTTCTCATCTACTGTGGTAAAATGTTCCACAGAGATGGGACCACAGCAGAATAGTTTTTATCATTGATCTAGCTTGCTTCAATTCCTTATCAGACATGATCCGTAGCAGGCCTCTTCTGCTGAGTAGGATTGGCTTGTCCCATCAGAGAGCGATACCTTCTCAGATACCTTGGATCTATGCCATGTAGGGCTTTAAAAGTAGCAATCCTGAATTGGATCTAAAATCATAATTGTTACCTAATTGTTAATTGCACAATAAGGGTGTTGCGGGTGCATCCCTATGAGCTTCCAGGATTGTGCACACTGCTGCATTCTGTACCAGTTTCAGTTTCTGAATACTCTTCAAGGGCAGCCCCATCTAGAGCACATTGCAGTAATCCAGCAAGGAATGATTGGGGAATGAATGAATGAATGAATGAATGAATGAATGAATGAATGTACAGGGCCTCAGGATCCAGATAAGGGTGCAAAACCAAACTAAGAGTGTATAACACAGAGTTGCACAAAGATTCTCCTAGCCATGACTGCCACATGCTGTTTGAGCAGAAGGACCCCAAAATTGCATGCACTGGATTTGTCTTGGGTAGTGCAACCCTATTCAGAGTTAATGAAGATAAGCAATTAGATCCAGAGGTCCCTTGCACCCATAGCCACTCTGTTTTACTTGGGTTCAGCTGAAGTTTGTTATCCCCATATAGACCTCTGGTTTGGTTGTTTCCTTATAGATGTTTCATTATTCAACTATATAACTTCCTCAGTGCTTATCTATATCAGCCTTATCACATTTGTAAATGAAAATCAAGTCAAACAGGAAGTTTCATGACTTGCCCTCAAGAAATAATGAAAGGATCACATCTGGGGAAGCAGTGTTAGACAGTTTCATGAGAGTGAAGCCAATACACATGGAAAATAGATCAGCTGCTCAGAACTCCAGATGAAGAAGAGAACCTAGAATCATCAATACCATTTGATCCATACAGAGTCTGCCAACAAATAGATAATAAAATAGCAATCTCCAGTGGGTTTGAAAGCTTTGGGACCTGGAGGGACATCGTCCTACCCATGCTGTAATTTTGTGCCTTTGAATGGGCACTGGTTTTGACCATTACATAACAACTTTAGAAAATTGCTCAGTGTTGATTTTCTGGGTATTAAGAATCTTCTGAGTGGAAAGTTCCATTATATTGAGGAGACTTTCCATTTATCCTGGATGAAAGAAATTTTGTATAAGTTTAAGTATTAAAAAGAAAACTTTACTTTTTGTAAAACAGCAACAGGGGACCAGAATGTTGATTTGGGAAAGTTAAAGGACAAGATGGACTTGAAGGAATATTTCCCTATGCCTATGGGGTATTTAAAATTATATGAAAGAATGTAGGAAGATTTTAAAATCAGCTGCATAAAATCCTGTGGGGATATTTTGCTGATTAGAAAATAATCATATGATAAGAGAGGATTTTGAAGGTTGACTGGAGGGAACCAGAGGGAAATAAGGATTACAATTAAAGAAGAGACCCATTAATACAATGGAACAATTCAATTTGACTACAGAAGATATTAGCACTTTTTGGGAGCAATATACTGTAATGAAATGTATAATGTAGTGTCTGATACTATAAACATGTTTAACAGAGAAGAAGAACATATTTTACTAGATAAATGTAATTTTAAAAATCCCAGATTACAAAACTGATATGGGAAAAGATGCCATAATGGATTTGCATTTGAAACCATCTGATTTCTGAATAATTAAAGGGGACAAACAAATGATACATAAAAATAATGATTTGGAATTATTTTGTATCTTGGATTTACAAAAAAGATATAAGCTATTGAAGTTGTTCATCAAAGGGGACAAAGAGGAAATTATAAGATTTCAATTTGTGGAATATTATTTGTTGAAATTAAAGATTAAGCTTCTTGAAAGTAAATGGAAGGAATACAAAGTGAATTTATCTGTTTCTATGAGAAATAAAGCAGAAGAAATTTTCCCCCATTTATAAACAGATTTTTAAAGACTTGTCATTCAATTCTGCTCAAAAGAAAAACCCATTAATACTTACCAGAAACCAAACAAATAAGCCTGAACACTGGAAAGATTTATTTGACTAAGGTTAAAATATATATGTTAACATTTCTGATAGCTCTTAATAGACTTTTCTTAGTAGAACTGAATGATGAAGTTTTATAATTTGATTATTGAGAAAGAATGACATATAGGAAGAAGAAATGTATTTTTGAAATGCTAAATAACTAACTAATAACTAATAACTAAGTGTTAAATAACTAAAATAGTTTATAGTCTGGTAGAAGGGAGGTCATTTGTATTTATCTTTCCATTTTCTTTTTGTTTTGTTTTCTTTTTCTATCACTGCTTTTTTCATTTTCTTTTTTTCTTAGTTTTTATCTTTGTATTTGTAAACTTTAATAAAATGATTTTTTAAAAGTATACAACAAAAGGATCAGCAAAGTATCTATCATCAGTAGTGC